>LOJH01036653.1:0-11069 GCA_001685095.1 Ellobius talpinus | reverse complement strand
GGGGGCCCCTCCCAGATCCAGCCCTGTGCAGCTCAGGGTAGAAGGATCTGGGAACACAGCTACTGCAAGTGGACTGGGTTGAGATGTCAGGTGGGCCAGGTTAGAGACTCATGGGCTGGGAGGGTCACCTTGCTGTGCCCATCTATCTGTCCTCTGCTCCGTCCTGAGCCTAGAGGACCAGGCTGGGTCATGTGTGTTTTTCATATTAGCATTAATCCCATTTGTTTCATTTTTTTTCTGTTGCTTTTCACTCTCTTGAAGATTTACTTTCACATGGAACAAAAAAGTGCCCACCCCCCAGAGTTACTGAAGTAAAATCTGCACCAGAACTGCCCAGAAGAGTGAGGGTCAGATGAGTGGACATGATGGATTGCGGGATACGCTGTGTCCAGTGTCCAGGGGCAGTTCCCAGAGAGGGCTGAAAGTCACCTGCTGTCACCTTAGCTGGGTGCCTGCCTGGGAACATGGGGTGTCTTCACATTAGTTAGGAAGTAGAGTGTACCCGCTAGGGCTGGGCTTGGTGGGACGTTTTGAGCGGTGGAGGGGCGGATGGGCTTGATTCTTAGACCCTAGGCATAGGGAGTCTGTGGAGCATTGATGAGGAGTAACTGTGGGTCTGTAGATTAAGTTTGGAGGTTTATCTCTAAGTACCCTTTGTTTGTTTTTCCAAGACAGGGTCTCTGTGTAGCCTTGGTTGTCCTGGAACTCTGTAGTTCAGGCTGTCCTTGAACTCAGAGCTCTGCCTGCCTCTGCCTCTCAAGTGCTGGATCTAAAGGCATGTACCAGCATGCCTGGCTCTTGGAACCGCCTTGAAGCATCCCTTGAAGAGTCTACTTGTGTCGCTCATGCTGGTCTTGAGCTCTCGGCCCTGCCTGCTTCAGCCTCCTGAGGGCCTGTGCCACTGCACCCAGAGAATCACAGGCCTGCCCGGTGCTGTCTGTGCAATCATTTAAAGGCCACTCGAGGCTGAAGAAACCCAGGTGCCCACCCTGGTGTTTGCCTTGAGCAGATCTGTGGGCCTCAGCCTCTTCATTTAGAAGATGAGTTTACCCCCAGAGTAGAATCTACTAGCCTTGCAGGCCCAGGGATGGGCAAAAGGGAGGTCTCTTGTGCTGTGGACTCGGGAGATGGAGACTGTGCATGTGTGTGTGCCTGCATGTGTTTTAGTACCTGTAGCACGATTTAATAAGCACCCAGAGACAGGAATTGGGGTTCAACCTGAAGGTCAGAAAAGCAAAATAGTCAGCCACTGACTCTTACCTCTACCTCAGTCCAAAGTGGCGATCCTGCCTCCAGGAATCTCAGAGTGAGACTGTGTGAACGTTGTCTCCTCCCGTCTTATTTCCTCTCTAGGGCTGGGATTAAAGGCATGCACCACTACCAGTTTTGGCAAACTAGTGTAACTACTGGGATTAAAGGTGTGTGTCACCATTGCCTGGTCTGTAAGGCTGATCAGTGCAGCTGTTTTATTCTCTGAACTTTCAGACAAGCTTTATTTATTAAAATACAAATGAAATATTACTACAAGCACCCTTGGTCTGGAGTGTTTGAGACATGGCTCAAAGTCCTACTTGAGGGATGCAGTACAGTTGGTGGAATACTGGCCTAGCATGCATGAAGCCCAGGTTTCCAACCCTGGCATGGCACAGACCCAGTGTGGTGGCACACCTAATCCCCTCACTGGAGAGGTGGAGGCGGAGGGTTAGCAGTTGATTCGCTACACTGTGAATTCAAAGCAGCATGGCATACACGAGACACTGGATCAAGTTCCACTGAGGCAGGTTCTGTGAACCAGCCCTACCTCAGTGCCTCTGCCATGTAGCCCTACCCTCCCAGTGACCCAGTAGGGCAGAATACCCATTTTGCAGGTGGGAAAGTCTGAGGCCAGTGTGAAATGTGGGCTGGAACTTGTTCTTGAATCAGATCCAGGAGCCCAAGTGTCTTCCCCTGCCCCAATATGGGGGAAAAGTCTGGGGACTTGTTTTGGGGAGACACCTAGCCAGGGCCACTTTCTCTGTGCTTCCTTCAGCTTGTTTAAAGGAATTTGGGTCTACCTGTTTCAAAATCTCCTTGAGTAACACAAGGAGGGGCATATCCCCACTGTCCACCTCTGTCCTTTGCCCAAACTCCTCTATTTAACTTTTTTTGTTTTTTTTTTTTTCGAGAGAAGGTTTCTCTGTAACATTGGAGCCTATCCTGGAACTAGTTCTTATAGACCAGGCTGGCCTCAAGCTCACAGAGATCCGCCTGCCTCTGACTCCTGAGTGCTAGGATTAAAGGCATGTGCCACCACCCCCTGGCTCTGTATTTAACTTTTAAAATGGAAGAACAGTGGTTAGTAGGCTGGACTTTACACCCTGTGAGTTCCCTAGAGGGCTGGTAGAAATGCCATGTTTGGGACCAGGACTGCCCTTGAAGCCTCTCCATCCTGAGTCTCCCTAAGTCTGCCCCAGGTTCTTCTCTCCACCTTGCCTACTTCATACCTTCTGCTCCGGGGCTGCCATCCCTCTGGTTAGACTTCACTAGAGGTGTTTTCCTGCTTTTTTTTAGCTCTTCAGTTTGACAGAAGTTCCTGAGCTTCTGATAGTCAGTGTGGCAGGGCTAGTTGGCCCTCTTTCCTTGGTCGCCGTTGGTAACTTCACCCTTTATCCCCCACAGTTGTGAGGCTCCATGACAAGGCAGGAAATCTGCCTTTTAAGATTCGTGACTGACTGACTGTGAGGTATACCGAAGCCTACAGCCGCTAGCTGAGGACAGGCACCCTGTCCCAGCAGAGCCCTCCCCACAGCACCGGATGTGGCTGCTGACAGACATAGTGTGAACCAAGTGGGGACATTGCGGTGCCCCACCCTCTCTGCAGCTAAGACATATTTAGGGGAAGTGGACCACGGGGTGGTTTCCTTGATGGGCCACAGACTTTTCTTCGTCCAGTCCTCTCGCATCGCTGCCTGGTGTTTCATCTGCAGGTGATGATACAAGCCCAGGGTAAGAAGTCCCCAGGTGATAAAGGCTGCCCTGAACTAGGTCTCCTGGTTCCACAGCCGGGTCTAGCCGGATTTGGGTACATAGAAGGCAGTAGTCTGTCATGGTCATCCTGTGTGGCAGATACTTGTGCTTCTGGACCCTTTGTGATGAAGTTCTAGTTTAGCAAAGCCCTGTGCTGGTGGGCCACTGTGGGTGCTGCTACCCACCCCCACCTCGTCTCTGTCTGGCTTGTGACCAGGCTGGTAGCAGGTGGTGAGGGTGGGCCTCTGCTCTGCCAGCTCAGCTGCAGAAGAATGCAGAAGTTGTAACTCTAAATTGAGGACTAGGAAGTGTTGGCTGCCTGGCATCCTGGGGAAGAGCCCTGGGCCTGGCTGATGTCTGCCCAGCCATGTCTACCCCAGCTCCAAAATCCCATGTCCACTTCCCTGGCCAGGGGATAGTGTGTTTCCACATTCCAGGATTCTGAAAAGGCAAAGTAGGAGTGAGAACCATGATTAGTCTGTGAAGTCAGCTTTCTTCGGTCCTGCCCTGATGTCTGTGGAGACAGAGTTGATGCTTCATGGAGCGAGATGAGACCCTGGAATTAAGAGTTCAAATTATGGCCAGGTGGTAGTGGTGCATGCCTTTAATCCCAGATCTCAGGAGGCAGAGGCAGGTTAATCTCTGTGCATTTGAGGCCAGATTGGTCTATGGAGAGTTTCAGGACAGCCAGGGCTACACAGAGAAACCCTGTCTCAAAAAAAAATCAAATTATGACTGTACCTGTGACAGCTAGTGACCAGTGAAAGCCAGTGAAAGCTAGTACAGGTCTTCATGCTCTCATGACAAGCATTTTACCGACTGAGCCAGCTTCTCCCTGGCCTTTCTGTGTCCCTGGTTGCTTCCTAACCTTTTGCTATAATTTGTGGCTGTGCATTAGCATGTTTGTGTCTTGATGGGTGAATCTGCTTCTTGCTAGAGTGTGGATGCTTCCCAGATTGTGGCTGTCTCTCCAGGCTCTGAGGTGACCGGTCTACTTCCAGGAATGGAGGTGGCATCATGGTGTGCACACTCACCAGATGCCCTCACACTCATCAGATGCCATCCAGGAAGGCTTGACTATCCCTGCAACCTAAGGAGCCCCTTTTCTGCCCCAAGGGGTGCTGGGTTTTGTCATCATCAGTCACTGGTTGTGTCATACTGGGATGGAACCCAGGCCAGTGCTCCGGCAGGGTGACACCCCCTTCTCATTTGTTTCCTTTTTATCAGCTCCCTTGGGCCTGGAGAGGTGATGCCATGGTGAACAGCCCTTGCAGCTGGGTCTGGTGCCTCACATTTAATCTCAACACTTGAGAGGCAGAGGCCTTAGGATCTCTGTGAGTTCGAGGCTAGCCCGATCCACAGAATAAGTTCCAGGACAGCCATGGCTACACAGAAAAACCCTGTTTCAAAAAACACAAAAACAAAGCATAAAAAAATAAATAAATAAATCTTAGCAACCTTGCTGAGGGAGAGATCAGCTGTCATTCAAGTTTCTTGGCTTGCTGTGTGGTAAGCATGTTTTTGTATCTCTTATATTCCTTGCTTACACATTAACTCAATTTTAAAAGAAAATTCTGTGTTTAACTCTCATTGGTAAGATCTCTTTGCAAATCAAAGAGATTGGAGTTTTGTTTACTTTTTAAATCTCTTTCCTTGTTTTGTTCATCTGAGTTAATGTTTATCTTTCTGTTA
This sequence comes from Ellobius talpinus, assembly GCA_001685095.1. NCBI lineage: Eukaryota > Metazoa > Chordata > Mammalia > Rodentia > Cricetidae > Ellobius > Ellobius talpinus. Next base: position 6,371 of record LOJH01036653.1, on the reverse strand, counting down.
TTAGGAGAAACATCACTTTTCCTGTCTGTCTCTCCTCCCTCCCTCCTGCCTTTCGAACAATGCTTATCTAATCATTGTGTATTGGGGGACTGAGGCAGTACCTCTCTGCCTCTGCTCACCACACCCCAGCCTCACAGCCACCTCTTTCTCCAGGCACTTGTGCTCAGCTCCATCCGCCCCCTCGAGGCACCTTGCAAGTTGTCCGTGGAGATGGCACCTCACTGGGGACTGTGCTCATGTTCCACTGCCCCTCTGGACACCAGATGGTGGGGTCTGGCCTCCTCACTTGTGCCTGGAATGGAAGCGTCGCCGACTGGTCTTCAGGAAGCCCTGTTTGCAAAGGTAACCCCCCCACCTCCAGATGCCCCAGCTCAGCTGCTGGTGGATTGGTGAGATGGGGACCCCAAATACTGTTAACACTGAAGGCTATTCCTCATTGAGGATTCTTTTCCCACTGTTGCCTACTACCGTGACTGAATACAGATATCAGACCCAGGGGCTGGCTTCCATCCTGCTGCTGCCCTGACTCCTGATTGGTCACTCACTGTCATCGGTGATGAGGAAACAAATCCTACCCACTTCCTTACCCACTCTCCCTTCATGAATGCCTCAGACATCCCCTGAAGGATGTTCTATTCTAGGTGCCAAGAATTCTAGGAATTGGGAGTGCGAGGGTCAGGGTTGTGTCAGCCCTGGATTCCCTGTCTCAGGGGAGGAAGATGTGCTTTCTAGTTGTCCAGCTGTATGTGTAGCACAGGCAGAACCTGTCTTGATTGTCCAGTGTGCCAGGACCTGGTGGCTTTCTCCTTCTAGCTGTGCCACCACATGAGACCTTCGGCTTCAAAGTGGCAGTGATCGCCTCCATCGTGAGCTGCGCCATCATCCTGCTCATGTCCATGGCCTTCCTCACCTGCTGCCTCCTCAAGTGCGTGAAGAAGAGTGAGCAGCGGCGTGCCGACAGGTATGGTGGCAGGTGTCCTTCCAGGAGGTGGGCCTGGCTGTAGGGTTGCTGACCGCACCTGCTAGGCACCCTGGGGCAGTGTTTGAGGGTCCTACAGGCCCAATCTGTTCTTGTGGGTACTGTGGCTATTGGGATTCTGGGGCGTAGAGCTGGGCTGTGAAGGCACAGGATGTGTGTATGTGGGGAGGGCGTCTTTCTGTCTGTGTGCGTGTGCAGTTGGTCATGCATGAACATGGGTGCATGCATGTGGAAGTCACAAGACAACCTTGGGTGTCTATCCGGGATTTTCCCTTCTGCCCCTCTTGTCTTCCCTTAGGATTACAGACACTTGTATTATGTGTCCAGCTTTTTGCCTGAGCTCTGGGGATTTGAACTCATCATGCACAGCAAATGTTTTCCCCCCACTGAGCCATTTCCCCATCCACATACAGGGGACACTTAGTGAGCTTGCACACACATGTGACAGTCTATTGTGTCAGTGACATTTTGGACTGCCACAGATAGATGCTCCACCCATCAGATGGGCATCACTGTCCTCCCAGACTGGGAGCCTAGGATTACAGGTGCGCACCACCACACCTGGCAGTTTCGCTGTGTTAAAACACACACACACAAATTCACAGTGTTACTCACTGTTAAGGATGCTACTGGGGCACGTGCAATGGCTCATGGGTAAAAGGCCCTGCTGTCAAGTGTGAGGATCTGAGTTCTATTCCTGGAACCACACAGTGGAAGGAGAGAACTGACCCACAAATTGTCCTCTGATCTCCACACATGCCCTGTGGTGCATGTGCCTCCAACCACAAAATAAAAACATAATTTAAAAAATTAGGGCCCTGTATATGCTGTTCAGCACTGCAAAAACAAATGAGTGAAGAAACTAATTCTTTAAAAGCAGTGCTGTTTGCTGTGTCTCAGTGCAGTGCCCAGCGGTCAACACTGCCTCATGCTAGAAATGTCCACCTCTTATCTGCTAAGTTGCTTTTCATTGGAGCCTACGTGCTTTTCTCCGCCCATGGCTGTTACATCGAATAGCCCAGGTGTCCCACTCCCATGCCTAAAGTGTCCTGCTGCTGTTTGCTGCCAGCCAGAGCCAAGATGAGCTGTGTAGAGGTGTTTCTGCATGTGCACAGCTGGGAGACGAGGCCTTTTATCCTGCACTCTCTCCTCCAGGACGGCACAGCTTTGGAACCAGCTGAGAGGTGAGGACCTGGAGACGGTACAAGCTGCCTACCTGGGCCTCAAGGGACACAACTACAACAACAGCAGCAGCATCAGTGGTGGCCATGGTGGCGGCGGAGGCAAGCCAGGGATTCAGCACAGCCAGGCCCATGACAACCACAGCTTTACCACGTGGGTTACCTCGGTTACAGGCTGGGGGAGTGTTAGGGGTACCCTTTCCCCAGCTCAAACTCTGCCAGGTCCTGGGACACTGGCCACCCCACATTCTGGGGACCCAGGTGCACCTACTTCTCTGGTACCTCAACGCCCAACCCCAAAGCTGTTCCAGTGCCCTGCCCTGACTGACATCCTAGCCCTGGCTCTATCTAGTATGATCACCTTGAGTTTAAACTCGGTGGGATGCGGTAGCTGGCAAAGAGCTTGTGCCCTCCAATTGTGCTGTCTGCTCTGCTAGAGTTACTTGCCTTCCTCTCTCTTGGGTCTCCATGTTCCCTCACTTTCTCTTTCGCCTAGTGCCAGGTAGGCAGCAGTGATGGCTCTTTCTCTCTTGATACGCTTTGACTTTTTTAATGAACTAGTAAAGGCACAATCCTTCTTGGTCTCTCTGATAGTCTCCTGTAACCTAGGCTAACCTCAGGCTTGCTAGGTAGCTAAGGACCTAAGGATGACCTTGAACTCCTAGTCTGCCCACCTTCACCTTCTAAGTGCTGGAATTACATGTCGGTGCCACCTTGCTTTGTGCAATGCTAGGAATTGAACTTAGGGCTTTGTGCATGCTGCGCGAGCACTCTTATCAACTTAACCATCTCCTCAGCCTTTTCTGACTCTAGAATCTGGCTGCCTGGATGGTAGGTAGAGTAGAAACCACCTCCAGGGTTGCGGTTGGCATTGGTGTGTCTGCCTTTGCACTCAGCTCTGGCCTCTGGGCTCTAAACGGAGGAGGCTTCTGTCCTCTGCGGTATGCAAGTCTGAGGTTCAGGCTGGAGGTCTTGGATAGATAGACACCCTGTCCTAATTAGAGTTTCTTATGACTGGTGAAACGTGATCCGAAAGCAAGTTGTGGAGGGAAGGGTTTATTTGGTTTACACTTTCATGTCATAGTCCATCACTAAAGTCAGGACAGGAACTCAAACAGCAGGAACCTGGAGGCAGGAGCTGGTGCAGAGGCCATGGAGGGTGCTGCTTACTGGCTCGCTCCCTCTGGATTGCTCAGCCTGCCTTCTTATAGATGGCACCACCCACAATGGGCTAGGCTTAAACATCAATCACTAATTAAGAAAATGCCTTACAGCCAAGATCCTACCGAAGAATTTCCTCAATTGAGGCTCCCTCCTTTTAGATAACTCTAGCTTAGCATGGTGGATGCTTATAACCCTGAGCCTCAAAGCCCCTAGCCTTGGGTTCCCAAGAAGAAGGGTACTCTAGGCCTGGGGCCATCTTCCCCTCAGGTAAGGCCCACACTGCCTGGGTATTGAGCCGGCCTCTGATCTTACTGTTGGTGCACACTCTCTAACCAGCGTTGCCGATATGTGTAGTAGGTGCTGTTCTAAATTCCTCCAGATGCTTGCTGCCTTCCTAAATGAGGGTACTGAATTTATTGTAATGTTAAAATACTTAATGCTAGCTGGGCATCATGGCACACACCTTTAATGCTAACACTCCTTAGGCAAGAGGATCTCTGAATTTGAAGCCTGCTTGGTCTACATATCTAGCTCTAAAACAGTCAGGGCTACGTAGAGAGGCCCTGTCTTAAAACACACTACACACACACAAAAGAAGAAACTTGTGCCAGGGATTGGGAATATATTATAATAGCTCAGCTGGCAGAGGATTTGCCTAGCAAACACGAAGCTCTGGGTTCAGTTTCCAGAACTGCATACACTGAGCTTGCTGTCACATGCCTGTAATCCTAGCATTTACTCATTATTTTCTTCACTTATTCACAAAACACTAGACCATTGCTTCATTTCTGCTACCTGTAGTTTTCCTAGTAGGGAGGTATGGGCAGGAATATGATCTGGAAATGTTTTTGGGAGGTAATGCTGGAAGTAACTGCTCTGGAGAGTCCATCTGTGGGGAGGAGATGGAGACAGCACCTTAGGAAAGGGGCATATGTGGGAAGAGGTGGGCAGCCAGGCAACCTGAAGAGAGCAGAGGCCTCAAGTATAGAAGCTGGAGATGGGAATGGGCTCAACAGGTGGGCAGGACCAGCTCTAATAGCCTAGAGACTTGGCTTGTGTTTGGGGAATGAGGGAACTGGAGGGGATTGGGGGTATAGAAGTTAGGTGGCTCATCTCCAGGCCCCCAGATGGGACAAGCTCCAAAGGAAAGGTGGTGACATCTTTTTCCTGCCTGGGACACCCCCAGGTCCTGGCCAGGCAGCTGGGCTCCTGATGTTCTCTATACTCTGAGCAGCCCCAGGGAATTCTTTTTCTCTGGCCGCTGGCCATGAGAGAGCTGGAGTCCAGGAAGAAATTGCTCTTGTTGCAGGGCTTTGTCGGGGGTGGGCACGTCTATTAGAAGGAGATGGCCCCTTGGGCAGTGGTCTAGCCTGAGTCTGTTAAGGTCCTGGGTAAGTCCAGAGAAAAGCCTTCCTTCTCCAACACATGCCTCCTCTTCTCACAGAGACCTCAGCGACATCAGAGAGCAGGCTGGTGTGGCCTGCAGTGTGGACAAAGACTCCTGGACTTTTGGGATGGGAACTCCAAGCCCTGGTGGCTCCTCCAGCTCTCCATGCACTTACGTGATGGTCCACGCAATGAACTCTGCAGGGCCGGCCCCTGGAATGCCTATGAGGCCCAAAGTCTACCTTCCAGGGTGACCCCACTAGCCAGAGGCCTGCAACTCAACACTTGCCCAGCTTGAGATGGACCAGGGAAGTCACTTCCAGGTATAGGGAGCTCTTGGGAGCCTAGCTGACATTAAAGGCTGGGCCCCAGCAGGGAACTGTATGTCCCGGAGGAGACCTGTGGCTGTTTCACGACCCGCTCATTGAACTGCTACTATGGGAATGAGGTCCCAAAGAAGCTGCGCCATGACCAGGGTTCTTTTTACAGAGACTGAGAAATTTTAAGCGGATATAGTTTTGCATAATAGAATATGAGAATGTTAATAAAGTACTTTCAGCAATACAGGTAGCCAGCACCTCATTCATGGCCTGCAAGCAGGGACCCCCTGGACTTTCATCCTGTAAATTGCAGGTGAGAGAAATAAATATGTTTTTTTTTGCATAAAAACACAAAAGGTGGGCGTGGGAGTGGCTCAGTCGGCAGAATGCTTGTCTAGCATACAGAATCCCCAGCACCACATAAACCAGGTAGGGTGGAAAGAGGAGGATATGAGTTCAAGGCCATCCTCAACCACATACTAAGTTCAAGGCTAGCCTGGGCTGTAGGAGACCCTGTCTAAATAAACTATAGAGCTGCGCAGTGGTGGTGCACGCCTTCAATCCCAGCACTCGGGAGGCATTGGCAGGCGGATCTCTGAGTTTGAGGCCAATCTGGTCCACAGAGCGAGTTCCAGGACAGGGTCCAAAGCTACAGAGAAACTCTGTCTCAAAAAACCAAAATAAATAAATAAACTCCCTTTAAGGCAGAGTCCTCTGCCCCAATGGCCCTTCCCAGCAGAACCTCAAACATGGTTGTCATAAACCTATCTTGTGTTCTCACTCCCTGGAGCTCTGAGCTCGTTGGAGACTCTTCCTAGAGTCTGATGACTTGTGAGCTACTGGGTCCATAGAAGCCCACTGAGCACTGGTTACTTACAGGTCTGGGTTTGCTGCTGGCATTCAGGGAGAACCTTCTCCCTTTCATAGCCCCCTCCCTCAAGTGCCCTCACAGCCCGGAGGCTGGTTTCCAAGGTGAGGTGTAACGAGCTCCAGGTAGAGGCTGTTGTTGCCCTGAAAGTCACTTTTCTGTCTAAGGGCACTTGTACTCATGTGTACATATACATACTTTTTAAAAAATTTTTATACATACTTGTATCCTCCCCCAGTTTGGGTTATGACCTGTCTCTAGCCATTGAGAAAAGTTAGTTTGTCCTGTATCCTTCCCAGAGGAACAAAGATGTGTTTGAGCCATGAATAAGAACCTGAAGTAGACAAGAGGAAGCTGGAGCAGCTGTCCTTGCCTGCTAAAAGCATGGTTGCATTTTCTTACATAACAGTAATTATATACTGTAGTGTAAGGGGAGCGGGCCTGCTTTTCGTCCCGCCCAGCTCCCGCACGGC
>LOJH01036652.1:3525-15698 GCA_001685095.1 Ellobius talpinus | reverse complement strand
ATCAAAGAGGCTCCTCATGGAGTTTGCTAGCCATTTGGGCAAGAAACTGCTCTTATCTGAACTGTTTGACTGGATTTGCAGGACCCATAGACAAATGACTGCTGAAGTTGCCTAAAAAAGGTAAGACAGTCCTTCTAGGTTGCTGTTTCATGAAAGAGTCTACCACACATTCTGCAGGACACAGAAGAAAGTGACTGACAAACTGCCATTATAGGTGAAACTGAAATTTCCTGCTTCATGGAAAAGTCTGCCAGATACTATGGGCCAGTAGGCTGNCCTTCTGGAGTCTTTGATGGAGTTGAAGAATAGATAGTTATAATTATAGTTTTACTTAGTTTTGATAAACAATAAAGTAGATATGAATTGTTACTGTAATTCTTGCTTGATACCTGTTTTGTTATATGTAATCTTGCTTTGTTAAAAACCTTCCTTTTTATTTAGACAGAAAAGTGGAAGTGATGTATGCTGTGAATATGTTTTATTGCCATTGGTTAATAATGAAGCTGCTTTAGGCAAATGGCTTAACAGAATATAACCAAGCTGGAAGAGATATAAATAGAGAGAGTAGGTGGAGTCAGAGAGAAACTTTGTTGCCCCACCAGAGACAGATGCCCAATGCTGGACAGAACTTTACCCAGTAAGCCACAGCCACATGGTGATACACAGATTAATGGAGATTGGTACTTTAGGATGTAAGAGCTAGCTAACAATACACTTGTGCTATTGACCAAACAGTATTGCAACTAATATAGAACAAACAAGTCGCATCCCAAAACAAAAAAGAAATTCTGAAAAATGACTGTTTCAATGGCAAACTGTTAGATTTGTTATATGTCTTGTGTTTACTTTCCATACTCTTGAGTGCTATATCCAGCCACACACTCTGGTTCTCCCATATAGCATTTTCTATAGTCATTCTCATCCGGGCATGTTTATCTTTGTGCTCACCTTAGGTAGTTGTGGAAATCAGTTATCAGGAAATTTTTCTGAGATTGGAGGAAATGGGTAGAGACTTGAAGGCTGAAACAGTTTTTCAGAAACCCTTTCACAGATCATATTTGGAAAGGGTTGTCTTTAAGCCAGGATTGTCACATAAGGATAAGTGAATTTTAATCAGAAACTAGGGCCCCAACCAAACCCAACATACATATATAGACAACAAAGATGGGGATCAGCTAAGGTGAAAGCCAGGCAACAGACAGGGACCAGAAAGGAAGCAGAACAAGTGTCAGAAGTTCACGTTACTCAGTGATGAATTGGGGTGTTCTGAGCAGAGTCAGCAGTTCCTAGCAGTTCAGTAAATGAGTGGATGAATTAATGGCTATGAGTCGATGAATGGAAGAAAGAATCCTAGAAAGACAAACATGCAGCACATATACGATGAAGCTAAGGTAGGTGGGAAGGAAAATACTTGAATATAAAGATCAGCTCAGCCTTACTCTGGATGCTGTAAGATAGTAAGATACCTCTGGAGACTGAAGGTGGCAATAGAGTGCAGCTAGCTAGAGAAGTGTTAAGAAAGGTACCCCAGGACCCCTTTCTGACTTCAGCAAGGAATAATGGGTGAAAGAAATAAGCCATTGCATTGTCTATGACTTAGAGCCCACTTAGACTGAATCTCTTCTTCCTGATTCCTTCTCTCTCAGGCGCTGGTTCATTCCCAGGTCTCTAAGCAGACTTCAGCAATTTCACCTCCTATGCTTTAGGTTTGATCTCCTAGGAATTGCACTACTCAGTTTGTACTTCTCCAGGGTCAGAATTCTCTAGGGTCCACTTCGCTGCCTCCCTGGCCTTGAACCTTCCAAAGGAAGGAGAGCAACAAAGGGGCAGAGAAGACAACATGTTTCTACAGATTGGAGCTGAGCTTCCTGGCAAGAACAGAATGGAGATGCTGTGTCAAGAAAATGATGTTGTGCCTCCTGGTCTTGTTTCTTTCATGTCCCTCACCCAGGTTTTCTACAGGAAGATGATAGAAGGTCGATGGTGCCCCAAGATGTCCCCTTAGTGCAGAGCTACCCACGCTACTGCAAGCTTACTCAAATTACCTTGGCCCTTCAGGCCATGTCTGTCCTGGAATGAGCCCTCAGCTGATGAGTGGCTGGTACAGAGGTACAAAGGCACACACCTATTGTCTCAATTCAGGCCACCTGTGAAGGCCACACCAGTTCCACAGTGTTCTGCAGCACTGGCTGTTCCTCAGTTGCAGTGGCTTGACACTGGAGCTTTTCCTTCCACCAACCCTAACCGAAGAAATCCTACAATTCTCTGTCTCAAAGACTTGTTTCCATGGAACCCAATCAACAACAGAGACCATGTTATGCAGGCGTATGTCATATGACTTACATCAATTGCTGAATGAAGGTTCTATGATGACATTTAAGCTAGTCATAATCTGACTACAGGGCAAGGCCAGTTAAGGGACCTCTCCACTATTGCTTAGGGTCTTATCTAGGGTCATCCTTGTAGATTTCTGGGAATTTCTCTAGTGTCAGGTTTCTTGCCAGCTCCATAATGGCTCCCTCAATCAAGATATCTCTTTCCTTGCTCTCTGTCTCTGTCCTTCCCCCATTTCGACCCTCCCATTCCTTCAAATTCTCTTTTCCCCTTCCTTTCTCTCCTCCTCCTCTCCTTCCCCCTCCCTCCTACCCCCACTCCCATGCTTCCAATTTTCTCAGGAGATCGTGTCTATTTCCCCTTCCCAGGGGGATCTGTATATGCTTCTCTTAGGATTCTCCTTGCTACTTAGCTTCTCTGGGGTGGTAGACTATAGGCTCATTATCCTTTGTTTTACAGTCAGTATCCACTTATGAGTGAGGATATATCATGCTCATCTTTTTTGGGTCTGGGTTACCTCACTGAGGATTTTTTTTCTAGTTCCATCCATTTGCATGCAAATTTCAAGATATCATTTTTTTTTACCAGAGTAGTACTCCATTGTGTAAATGTACCACATTTTCTTTATCCATTCTTTAGTTGAGGGGCATCTAGGCTGTTTCCAGGTTCTGGCTATTACAAATAATGCTGTTATAAACATAGTTGAGCAAATATCCTTGTAGTATGACTGAGCATCCTTTAGGTATATGCCCAAGAGTGGTATTTCTCAGGCTTGAGGTAGACTGGTTCCCAATTTTCTGAGAAAATGCAATACTGACTTCCAAAGTGGTTGTACAACTTTGCATTTCTACCAGTAATGGAGGAGTGCTTCCATTACTCTGCATCCTCTCCAGCATAAGGTAGAGTTGGTGTTTTTGATCTTAACCATTCTGACTGGTGTAAGATGGTATCTCAGAACCATTTTGATTTGCATTTCCCTAATGGCTAAAAATGCTGAACATTTTCTTAAGTGTCTTTTGGCCATTAGAGACTCTTCTGTTGAGAATTCTCTGTTTAGATCTGTACCCCATTTTTAAATTGGATTATTTGGTATTTTGAAGTCTAATTTCTTGAGTTCTTTATATATTTTGGAGATCAGTCCTCTGTCTGATGTGGGGTTGGTGAAGATCTTTTCCCTTTCAATAGTCTACATTTTTGTCTTATTTACTGTGACAGCAAGGGAACCAGCATAGGGACCAAAATAGGTCCTCTGAATGTGGGTGACAGTTGTATGGCTGGGGCAGACTGTGGGGCCACAGTCAGTGAGACCAGGATTTATCCCTACTGCTTGTACTGACTTTTTGGAACCCATTCNATATTTTGGAGATCAGTCCTCTGTCTGATGTGGGGTTGGTGAAGATCTTTTCCCTTTCAATAGTCTACATTTTTGTCTTATTTACTGTGACAGCAAGGGAACCAGCATAGGGACCAAAATAGGTCCTCTGAATGTGGGTGACAGTTGTATGGCTGGGGCAGACTGTGGGGCCACAGTCAGTGAGACCAGGATTTATCCCTACTGCTTGTACTGACTTTTTGGAACCCATTCTCTCTGGAGCAATACCTTTCTCAGCCTAGATAGAGGGGGGAAAGCCTTGGTCCTACCTCAAAGCAATGTGCTAGAATTTGTTGACTCCCCATGGGAAGCCATACCCTTTCTAAGGAACGGATGAGGGGTAGGATGGGGGAAAGGTGGAAGGAGTGGGAAGAGGGGAAGGAATAGGAACTGGGGTTGATATGTAAAATGAGAAAAGATAGTTAAGAATTAATTAATAAAAAAACAACTTAAAAAAATAAAGCAACCCCTTCCTCATTTTAAGTTGATCACCTCAGGCACTTCATGACACTGACACCAGCCATGCACCCTTGGTTCACCAGCCACTGACCAGTTAGACATGAGAACAAGAACTGGGATTAGCCTCTTGGAACAGTTCCCAGCCACAATATTGACATAAAAAAACAACAAAACAAAACAAAACAAAAATAGAGTTCTTCCTTTTCCCCATGGACAAGAATAGACAATAAAACCAGGGCAAAGTTGCTACCTAGAAATATTTTATGATTTCTCATGTTGCGATGTAATTGGGATGTTCTCTCATTAAATATAGAATAGCATAATCTTACTGAATTCAAACAATTTTAGGAATATTATTCCCTCAAAAACTCAGCATGCAAACTTTATGTAAAGTAGTGGCTAGCTGGGATTTAATGACTATCTTGGAGTTTGGTAAAACGTGTGGTGTTATTTGGATGATTTTGTCCAGGAATAATTGTTTCATTCGTATTGAACACCAGGAAGGCTGGAGGAATTAAATAATTTATATTGAATTAAGTTAAATAATCTAGCCAGCACACCTAATGAATCATGAACTGCATCCTGATTGGTGGAGATGAGGCATTAGCTCTCCAGAGAATAGCTGCTTTCTCTATATAATCAACCAGGCATACTGCAGAGAAATTTGAAAGTTGGCCAATATAGCTGCAAAAAGATGAACTGAATATACAAGACAGATATGGAATTCCCCAGAGAGTGAACTGACCAGTGCAGATTTGATGGTGAATACTAAACAATTATTACAGAAACAATTTAAAGTTAACCCTCAAATTCATTAAATAAATGCAAGTTATGTTGCCTGAGAAATTAACCATGTTCTTCTTTGTAGGGTTGCTAATTACTGTTAGAAAAAGCATGCCTCTAAGGCAAGTGCAAGAATGTTAGATTGGCTTTTGTAAGAATGGCTGACCATCTATAAAGATAAAAGACCCAGTTGTGAAGAGTAAGGAGTCATCTATGGAACATGTGTATAAAGTCACCACCTATTTACTGTGGCCATTTCAACAAGTCATTCAGAAATATCCCATAAGAAGTGAAGAATGAATGAAAAAAGAATAATGTGGCAATTAACATGTTCTCTGTAAACAAGTCATTTAATAGTTTACATGAACTATGCGTGGTGTGAAAATAGAGATCTGATTGTTGGCGTTGCTTTGTAAGAAGGGGTTGCAAGCTTCTCAGTTTCTTCTTGAGGGTTTTTTAATTCCCTAGGAAAATAGTCACCGCTGGGTCTGTGGCTAGACAGTCCATCTATGCCTTCCTTGGCATCAAACCCACCACCTGGGGAAAAAGTGCTCACCTTTTCATGCCATTCTGCCCCTTGCCCCCATGGGACTGAATTATAAATAAAAGAAAATATGATATTTACTAATAAGTATGTCTATTAAGTGGATATATGACCTTGAACAAGGCTTTGAGCCATTAAAAGCAATGTGTGCTTTCCCAATTTTTATCTAATAGAAATAGACAGATTTTCTAACCCGTATTTTCTCTCAAAGGAAAACCATAACACTGTAAATTTTAGCATCAAATAGCTCTTCCTAGATATTGTCACAGTCCACACTTTAGACTATCTAAAAAAAGATGTTGCTTAATGTTTCTTTTCTTTGATAGAAAACTCCACCTACCTTCTTGCCATTTATCCATAGAATGACTACAATCATCCTTCCAAAGTCTGGCCCCAAACACCTGCTACTTCATTTTTAAGTATATCTACATCTGTTTTTGGCACAGTGCTTCCTAATTTCACAGGAAAGATACATTTATAAGAAGTTAGATATGACAGATATATTGCCACAGGGGAACAAAACTGAGGATGTTTCTGGAAATTACACTTAAGAAATCAGAAAAGCATTTGACATTATTTACCCAGAAATACATTCTGATAATGTCAGTAGCACTACAAACTCAAAGACTGCACAGTACATACAGATTCAGGAACTGCTGTAATTACCAGAGTCACGAGGACAGAGACAAAAAAAATCCATCACACAAGAATGAAAAAAAGAAAGAAATCCAATAATGATTTGAAAAGCTATTTCTCCTTAGTTTTTCATTCTCATATTCTGACATATTTCTGAGACAACCTTGCAATCATATTGCAGTGATGTATCCCCGAAGCTGCCAAGCTTACATCCAAATGGAACTGCCAATTCCCTAAGAGGGTTGCTACTTAGGGTAAGTTTTGTCAAGCCACTTTATTCAAATGTTGGCATAAACCCCATCACAATCTGATGTTACCTCCTGCGTTTACTGGTTTGTTTTCTGAGCTCTTGGTCCCTTCACCTAAACTTATTGAAGGCACATTCTTTATCTTTTTTTGTTTGTTTGTTTTCAGCTCCGTCCCAAATACCACTAACACAAGACATATACAATAAAATATCTAATAAGTAGAAATTAATGAACCTTCTGGAACCTCAACTAAAATTATAGGCCTCTCCATTTATATCCTACAAGAAATTACTAGACTGAAGAAATTACTGGGCTCGCAGGCAACAGCAATAACCAAAAGGTTCTTTGGGGGTTTTGTTGGGGACTTGAGACTACCGACAAGCTCTCTCAAAACAATCATGACAAGAATCAGAGCTGTTACTATTGGTATAAAGTGATCATAATCCTCCTCAGAAGTTTGTGAGAACAAGAAGAGAATATACTTCATCAAATCACAAGTCTATTCATGAAGATAAAGAGGTCGAATAGTTAAAAGGATCATGCAGGACATCTCTGCAGTGTGCCAGAGGATAATAAACATGGGTGAACATAAATAGTCCTCCTCATACAAACACTTTCAAAAGTGCTTGTGCTTAGGAAAAAACATTGTCACTGCCACCCCCAGAAAAGACAATCCAAAGTGTATTCCCATTACTTAATTCTGGTCTTAGGTCCCACATTCCCAGATGATCTAATGTACCATCTACGCCATCAGCCTGGATGAGGCATACGTGTGGGTTGGATGATGGATTGTGTGTCTCTAAAATATGCATTATGAAAAGATGATGGAGGATAATAATATTAGCAATAAAACTCATGTCTTAGGGAAATATATTATTGGAAACCAAAATAGGTTGTTACTAACTTACAGTAAGATTGAGTCGTCCAAGGATTCTTTGCCTGGCCAATAAAGTCAGTACCTAGGTTACCTAACGTTAATGACTCAGATCTGCTAAGAATCATGGTCTTTACTCTTACCTCCTCTGGACACATTAATGCTAGGCATAAAAGAGATTATTCATTTCAGGATCTACAAGCTGCTACTGACCCTGCCCTCTCTTCATTCTCCTCCTCTTCCTATTCCCATTCCTTTTTTTGTGGTCCTGTGTAATAAATCCACAGCCACAGGCACACTAGACAGGTGGACACTGATGACAGAGAAAAGTGGAAGTTGAGAATACACCTCCTCTTAACCCATTTGCTGGCACATCTTCATCAGTTGTTTGACATGTCATGGGTGTTTGCAGAATGCTATTTGCAGGAATGTGGCAAGTCAGGAGCAGAGGATGGGGTAGTTAGTGAAGATGACCGTAGCAAAGTCTACTCATAAAACTATGTGGCTACAATGTTCAGGGACCCTTTGATTTAAAAAAAAAATGTGCTTAGAGTCTCCTCAAACATAAAATAAGTTTTCTTTGCTTTCACTGTGTTCTCTTGAAGTCTCTGGAGGGACCTTAGGAAAGCCAAAGCTGTTATTAAAAAATCAGTAATATGTGCTGCTTTGCATGGTAAGGTCAGTGATCATTTGTGATGGTGTGTATTCTAAATGCTAATATTGCTTGGGAAGCTTAATCTATGTAGGCTTCAGAAAAGAGAAAATCAGTTTGCCTTTTGGGAAAAGGATGGTGAAGGAAGAAAGGGTTTGTATATTTGTAATTAATGGAGTTTACAAATAGCTCCATCTGCTTCCCACCTGAGTCTAGGCCATGGAGTACTAAGTGATAAATGGCCAAGAACACAATTTTAGCCAAAGGTAACTGCAGTGCAGAGCAGAGCTCCATTCTTCCTTTTTCAAAGGCCCGCAATGCATTTAACATGTGTGTAGCTTTAAGTTCTACTTTTCAGTAGATGGGGGCTGGTGCTTAACAATAGGTATACCAATTACTTTTCATCACGGGAGTGTTAGGCATCCATTCCCTGGTGATGAAGTGCCTCTGCCATGATTAAGATCTCAGAATTATTAAAGCACCTGAGTCATAAAGATGATTTGGAGGCAAGCCCCCGGAGACTCACCTAATTGGGCACTAACAGGGGAAGGTGGTCCATGGGCACACAAAGTCAGTCTTGATCACTTTGCAGCCAGCAGTACCCTCACTTTCTGGATGTTTCCCAAGTACTCTTGGAGTTTAACTTGGCTCTCACCTTTCATGAAAGACACACACACATACAATCAAAGGTACGTTTCTACAAAATATTTGTTTTAAGCATTATTTTAATTTTTCATCTGTTGACCCCCAAATGTATTTATACATCTTTAATTGTTTTTTGACCCTCTCTTTTTTGTTGTTTTTTGTTTGTTTCAAACAGGGTTTTTCTGTATAGCTTTGGAGCCTGTCCTGAAACTAGCTCTGTAGATCAGGCTGGCCTCGAACTAACAGAGATCCACCTGCCTCTGTCTCCCGAGTGCTGGGATTAAAGGTGTGCGCCACCACTGCCCGGCTAGTTTTTTGTCACTTTCTATACACTTCCCTCTGTCTCTCATCCTTCCCACTTAGCCATGAGCTCTTGCACTTTCCAACCCCAGGGTCAGCTGTAAAGCTATCCCCCAACTTTGGCTGAAACAATTTCAATAGTTCCATTATTATAACTTTAAATTTTCTGAGGATTAATAAGATGCCTGCATGAGTAAAGGCTCCTGCTGACAAGTCCAAACACCTGAACTTGATCCCTGGGCTTTGCATGGTGGAATGAGAGAACTGACTTCCACAAGGTGTCCCCTGACCTCCCCATGTGAGCCATGGCATGTGCTCACATACCCACAACACCAAAATAAGGGATTTTATTAAAGATGTTTCAGATTTAAAAACTTTTTTTGTCTGAGCCTTGGTTTTTTTTCTTTCTTTTTTATTTTTTTAAACATTCTTTTCTTTTTTCTTTTCTTTTTCTTTTTTTTTTGAGACAGGGTTTCTCTGTAGATTTGGAGCCTCTCTTGGAACTAGCTCTTGTAGACCAGGCTGGCCTCGAATTCACAGAGATCTTCCTGCCTCTGCCTTCCAAGTGCTGGGATTAAAGGCATGTGCCACCACCGCAAGGCTTTTAAATAACATCCTAGCATCAAGGGGTTTAATACATATTTATGTGTGTACATCTCTTAGTGACTGCTTAGTGTTTCGTGTACTCCCACTAAGTCATCCATGCTCTCTCTCTAAGAATATAGATCATTCTAAAATGTTGTAAATGGCAGGTGGGCTATCAATTTAATTTCCTTTGGGAAACCAGTCCCCGGCTATCCTGGCCTGTGCCAGCTTTAGTTCCCAGCCTTTATTCTTGGAACTTACTTCTCCCTAGAATGCTGCCCCATGGGGGTCGGAGAGCCTTCTTTTGCCAGCCACTTTTGGGGACCTTCTGCATCTGATGTCTTGTCCCTTCCTTCACCTCCTTGTTGCAGTGCTGTGACTAAATCAGTGGCTTGCTTGGTTATAGAATTTTAGGCTTGAAGATAAAAATTTCCCTCAGAAATCTGAAGGATATTTGTCCATTTTATGCTGATTTCCAGGGTGGCTATTGAGAAAGCTGAAGTCAGTTTGGTTCCTGACTTGCTTTGAAAAGTGGTTTATCCCCCCCTTTTAAATTAGGGATCTTCATTTAGTTAATAATAAATCATGTTTTATTTATTATGTGCTAGAATTTATTACAAATCAGAATTTTTTAATGTTTTTATTGAGCTAAACATGTTTTTCCCACTCCCCTTCCTTCCTCCCTCTCTCCTTCCCCCCTTCCCCCACCCCCATGCTCCCAATTTGCTCAAGAGATCTTTTTCTCCTTCCTAAGTGAAGGCACTAAATATGTGTTCCATTTTTATTGTTGATTGTTTTAATACACTTCATTGAAGTAGGATATCTAAACAACGTCAGGTTCTCTAATCAGAATTTAGTTTTCCTTCTAAAGAATCTTATATAAATTTAATATTTGAGTCAGGCAGTGGTACATGCCTTTAATCCCAGCACTTGGGAGGCAGAGGCAAGAGGATCACTGAGTTTGAGGACAGCTTGGTCTACAGAGCTAGTTCCAGGATAGCCAGGGATATGCAGTGAAACTCTGTCTCAGAAAAAATAATTAAAATGTTTCTCTTTTTGTGAAAAATACATTTTTTTCATACAATATATTCTGTTTATGGTCTCCCTGTCCCCAAATCCTCCCAGATCCTCCTATACTCTCCACCCACCCAAATTCACATCCTTTCTATCTCTCATTAAAATACAGACATGTAAAAATAATAATAAAATAAAGTAATACAAAATAAAACAAACAAACTGGGATAGGATGAAGCAAACAAACTTCCAGAAGAAAAACAGTCAAACATAAAGCACATAATACACACATAGAGCCAAAGACACACATGTGTGCACATACAGAAATTCCATAAGCATACAACACCATAAACCATAATATAAACACAAAAGACCTGTAAGAAAATAAAATGAAAAAACCCAAACTAAGCATTATGAGACAAAGGACCTCTACATATCTGCTGAGCTTGAGTTTTCTTCAAGTGGGCCGTGTACTGTTGAACATAGGTTCTGTCTTCTAACTGGTTTGTGTACCCAGTGAAACTCTGTTGTCTTGAGTGGGCTATTTACTGCTGAACACGGGGTCTGTCTTCTGACTGGTTTGGGTACCCAGTGAGACTCTGTTAGAGAAAACAATTCTTTTCTTTGCAAGTAGTTATCAACTGGAGATAGCTTCTGGCTTAGGGATTGGTGCTTGTATGCAATTCCCCTCTCAGTGCTAGAAGTTGGTCTGGCTCAGACCTGAGCAGGCCCTGTGCGTGCTTCCACATTCTCTGTGAGTTCATATATGCATTGGTCCTGCTGTGGTTAGAAGGCCGTGTTTCCCTAAGCTCTGAGGGGGACAGCTTTAATGGAGACAGTCCATTTAGGGATGAGTGTTCCAAGGTCTGTCACTCTCTATACATTGCCCAGCTGTATTTGTTCCCATCTACTGCAGGAGGAAACTTCTCTGATGATGGCTGAGTAAGCCATTAATCTATGAGTATAGCATAATATCATAGGAGTCATTTTCTTGTTCTGTCTCCTTAACAGAACAATAATATTTTTTCCTAAGTTCTTGGCCTATCTAGTCTCAGTGTCTGGTATGGGTTTTATCTCATGGAGTGATCCTTAAACTCAATCTGATATTGGTTGGTTATTCCTGCAAACTTTGTGTCACTATTACATCAGTATATCTTGCAGGAAGGTCACTGTTGTAGATTCAAAGGGATCGTAACTGGGTGGCTGCTTACCTTTCTTCTCTGGTAGTATGAGAGTACATTCTAGTACAATGAACACTAGTCAGTAGGAGTGAAGGCTCTGGGTGTTGTCTCTGTCTTCAATGAGTTGTGTAGGTATTGTCAACAGGGCCTTACCAACAGGTTATGAAGATCATCCAATAAACTTGGCTATATCCTGGGTTGTTAGGGGTATCTGTGACTAACAATCCTTTGACCAACAACTCAATTAGATGTAACCCATTCCCAGAACTGGAGGTTTCATTTGGTGATGAGAGATGTTTAATTGGGGTTTTGTCTCCCTCATTATTTGATGATTCCATTTAAATTTCTTTCATATATGTATATATTTTAGGAAGCTTCTACTATATGATGTTGTCGGGGTTTCTGTCCTGCCCAAGTCCCACAGTTGTTAAGTAGACAGAGGCCTACATTAATCATAAACTGATTGGCCCATGAGCTTGGGCTTCTTATTATCTCTTATAACTTACATTAGCCCATTATTCTTATCTGTGTTAGCCACATGGCTCA
>LOJH01036651.1:0-15462 GCA_001685095.1 Ellobius talpinus | reverse complement strand
ATACAGTTTCTGTGTGATTATTTCAGTTCTGGGCAGCTGGGATGAACAAGCAGCTCCTCCTTGAAGCACATCTGGAAGCTTCCGTCTTGTCATTCATACCTTTGGCTCTCATCTTTTCTTGCCTCTCTTTCAAGATGATCCCTGAGCCTCTGGAGGAGGGTGTGCAATAGATGTCGCATTTAGTGTTGGGCACACCACATCTCTTATTCTCTGCACCTTGTCTAGTTGTGAGTCTCTGTGCTAATCAACATCTACAACAAACAGAAGCCTGTCTGATGATGGTGGAGAAAAGAGTTAATGTGCAGGTACAAAAGAAAACTTTCTAATCACAAAGGCACTTGTGCAGGGCTTTGAATGAACTAATTAAACAACAATTAAATTAGCCAGTGTCCTGTGTTCCTGATGCTTAGTGGCGTCATGTGTTCTATTGGAATCACATGGCAAGAGCTGCTTGAACACAGGATGGACTTTGTGAAATGGCATGTGTTTGTCTGTGGAGATGTTTTAGTGTGATATATGCGTGTGAGTCTGTGTGTGTGTGTGTGCACAGGTGTGTGTCTGTATACAGACATCTATGTGCACAGATGGATGTTTACACAGACATCTGTGTGTGTGTGCAGTTGCCAGGACATATGTGTCTATATGTGTATATACCAAATATCTCTAATTATCTATCTGTCTGTCTGTCTGTCTGTCTGTCTGTCATCTCTCCCTACCTATCTCTCTATCAATCTCTCTATCTATCTCTCTATCTATCATCTATCTATCTGTCTGTCTATCATCTATCTATCTATCTATCTATCTATCTATCTATCTATCTAATCATCGATCTATCATCTCTCTGTGTGAACATGTGTGCATTCAGTGTCCTTCAAATCCACAGAAAATCATGCTGTAGAAAGCAATGTACATATTTAGCATGGTTACATAATCAGGGCAGAGTGGCACCGTGTCTTGAGAGCTGGTTTGAGCATCCAGCCACTCTCTTTGACTGGCATCTTCTGCGCTTGCTAGAAACACATCTTATGTAAAGAGTCTCCATCCCCAACACCCCGGCCACCACGGACAAGGGAAATACAGAAGAAAGGAAAGCGGTGCCACTGACTGTGTCCACTGACTGGCTGTCCTACTGAGTGCAGAAGCAGCATGTCCAGAGCTGCAAAAGCTGCTAACCATGAGAGGAAAGAGGCAACCTTCTCTGCTGGGAAGGTTTGAGCTGGGTTTCTAGTCTGCTTTCTGGGGCTGCCTCTCCCAAACACCCACTGATGGAACGACCAATGTTATTATTGATGCTTATGAAGTAAATTATCTCTAGCTTTGGTACTTTTTACAAATGAGGATGTTACTGGGATGAGGATCACCTGATGGCTTCAGTGTAAGACAGTTTTCTGAAACCTACTGTTTCTGGCTTAAAGCTGGTGGTGTACAGTGGCAGAATCAAGGAGCTCTGTCATCATAGAGCCGGCAGTATGAATCCCAGGCTGTGATTTGGCAAGTATACGACCTTGGGTGTGCTGTGCACATAAGAGAGGTGAGATCATGGCACAGTCATAGGTAGAAAATGAACTGTCACAAGGGTTCGTTATGAATATTATTGACACTTTATGCTGCAAGAGTGAAGACTTCCCATAGTTCCCCATGGCCTGTGTATGCTTAATATAGCATTAATTTCACTTCTATTAACTTAAGAAGCAGAGTGCTATTTTCAACTCCATATATTACCAAGAAAAACTCATTGACTGTTATTCTAAAGGGAGCTAAAGTTTTCATTTGACAGGAAATCATCTCAATGTTTCCACAGTAAATTTTCTTGCAATATGTTTAGTTTTTGTTTCTATTATTTTGCTAGTTTTTTCATACTGTTTGCTCTTTTTATTAAAAAACATCATTCAGGTTTAAAAATATAAATGAGAAAACATTTTTGAAATGTTAAAATCTGCTTCACAGAGAAGGCTTCTGGTCATTCAGCCAGGGAGCTGGAGATTCATGAGGCACCTGCTTCAGTGAAGTTGATTTAGAGTCCTCAGTGAGGCTGAGGGGCTCCCCACCATGCTGTGTATCTGGAGGACAGAATATGCCAGAATGACAAACTGAGGAAGAGCTAACTCTGTTCTAGCAATCTTCTGTGTAATTATTACACACATAAGGATCACTCATGGACACACCCACAGATTGCGATCAGAGCAACATGTGGCTTTCACAAATCCAGCATCATGGTATAATTCACTCCCAACAGGAAAAAAAGGCGAGAGGCAGCTGACTGTAACCTGAGTTATCCATGGAGACCTATCTCAGCTTTCACAGCAGCCATCCATCAACATCCTGCCAATTGGGAACTCCAGTGAGGAGGAATGTCCGACACCACTTCAGCCCTCCACTGGAGTTCTAATAACTTTGATTTGGCCACTGTGATCTCTAGTTTTTACTGTTCGGAGAGATTCCTCACTAATTCTTCACAGGCAGGCAACATTGAAATTCTATTTGGTGCAGTAGGGGCTGGGTTTACTGTCAGCTGGGCAGAATTTATTCTCCCAAGTTTAAGCTTTGTAGAATTGTCTTTGATGTTCTTTAACCAGATTTGCTTAGGGATTGAGTGTGACGATAAGCGGAGCACTGAAACACATTTCGGAGGCTAGAGAGATCCATGATCAGTGGTTAATAGCCAGGTTCACAGCTGTTTACAATTCCAGTTCCAGGGACTCTATCGCCCTCTTCTGGTCTATCCAGACAACTGCATCCTCATGCACACACCCTTGCCACAACACACACACACACACACACACACACACCCCACAATTAAAAATAAAATGAGTCTAACAAAAATCCAAATTTTTAAAGATTCCATCACCACATTAAAGTTTTGTACCAACCCCACCCCCCACACCCTACAGGAACATTCCACATTAGATTTTCAACATAATTGACTATTTAAAGACTAGCCAGGAAGCACTGGTAACTCTGTTTCTAATGGATAAAGCTTACATACAGATGTGTATGTGTTTACCCAAGGCATGGCTTCTAGGATCATTTCCACTTGAGTTTTCTTGGATTCCCTCTGTTTGTTCCCTCTGCTTCCTATAGCTTCCTATACTCATTTCCAGCCTTGCTCCTGTTTTAGCCAATCACAGTTATTTTGCATCTCTGGACTGAGGGTACCCAGAAGACAGTGGCTTCATTCTTGGCAAAGCTTTAGGTCCGTGGCTGTCAACTACAACATTTTTTTCCTATAAAAGTCAATTTTGTTTATCTGTGTATTTCTTACATCATGTAGAAAAGGAAGAGAAGACTTGTAGTATAGCTATAGTCTCTTATCATCTAAACTGTTACAATAAGGAGTCCACTTGTTCGTTTCCTAGCTGCCCAGATTCCCAAAATAACCACACAGAAACTATATTACTTAAATCACTGCGTGGTCCATTTTAGCTGTAGCTTCTTATTGACTAACTCCTACATATTAATTTAACCCATCTCCATTAATCTGTGTATCGCCACATGGCAGTGGCTTATTGGCAAAGTATTAGCATGTCTGTCTCTGGTGAAGGCTCCATGGCTTTTCCTTGACTCTGCTTCCTTTCTCCCAGCATTCAGTTTAGTTTTCCCCACCTAGCTCTGTTCTTCCCTGCTCTGCTATAGGCTACAAGCAGTTTTTTATTATTCAATGGTAATCACAGCATACAGAGGGGAATGGTTGGTCATGCAATTGTAATCAGTGTGTTTTAAGATGAAGAGGTTTGTAGATGGCTCAGCCATTGATTCTGAAGAATGGGTATTAACAAAGGCATTGGGGACAGTTGACACAGATGTATGTTGTTTCAGTTGCTATGAGGACAAAGACAACTTGTGGAAAAGAAGAAATCTATTGACTCATGTAGCTGGGAATAAAGCAGCAGGAGGTGGAGAACATTATTTGTCTCCTCCAGCACCATTGTGCTTCCTTGCTTGTCATTGAAAAAGTTTTAAATACGTTTTGAGATTATAATAGGATTGCATCACTCCCTCTTTTCCTTTATACACACACACACACACACACACACACATACTCCTAAATATATAACTACAACAACCAAGAATGTTAAACACACAGGGTCATGTCTTTAAAGGTAGAGATGTATAACATGTTTTTTTGCCCAGAAGGCTGGGAATGGAGGTGGCCAGTATCCTAGGTGATCTCTGCATTATCAGTAGGGCCAGGTCATACCTGGCTCCCCTAAGCTTCCCAAAGCAGAACAGGAAGTAGTCAGTAGCCTAGGTGACCTCTTTGCTATATATAAGATCTGGACCACCTGAGCTCCTCCCCTTAAGGTAACACACATAGCCCATCTATAGAATCCATCTTCATGGAAACATGTACTTTGAAAAAGAGTTTCCATGTAATTTTGCCTTGTGTACACAGATTGTGCTGCACAAGGAAATATTTTGAAGTGTACTGTACTTAAATATGCCTAAAATAAACTGCCTAGGGTCAGACTTTCACAGTTTTAAACAATACTGGCTACTGAGTAGTGTTGAATTGGGTCCATCTTACCTCATGTAGATAGTTACTCTGCAGGCTCTGGAGTGTGCAGAGACCCCCACAGTTTTCATGGTGGCATTATGACCATGTAGTATTAGATAACCCATTGCCAAGTTCTTCCCTGGAGAATGCTCTGTGGTTTCTTTTTGTACTTGGGGATATTCATTCTGCTTGATTTCCATATAGCTAGGAACTGTCTAGTTATTCTATATTATATGGTTAGTGACATCTACACTTACTATGACACAAAATACTTGAAATGACTTTAACCTTTGATATTTCTTGCAGAGATTTTTTTACTGACCTCTGTGTCAATACTTCTGGAGTGAGCTTTTCATCACATTAAACTTGCAACTTATGTTGATAATGGGAGCATGTTTTCTGTTGCCTCAATAAGGTTTTGTGCACTGTATTGTTAATGTGCCATACATCTACACTGGCTTTCACATCTGTGTGCTCTACCCATTATTTAAAGTTGTATATTAATGGCTTCTATTTGATTAAGTTTTCTATATTTTCCTTTAATTATATTTCTTGAATTTTTAACTGTTTATAGATTTAAGGTAGTGAAAAGTTTCTACTGGCTTAACTATTGATCTATATGCAATATGATTTTTGTAATGTCTAATAGCATGTTTTAGAACATTGTATGCTATGGGAACTCCTTTAGCCAATAGCTTTTAAGATACTGGCCCAGTTTGGGTCAAGTTACTTATTCTGTTATTACCTATGAAAAGCCAACAAATAATCTATACACAAATGGATACAAAGAATGTAAACAGAAACCTATAGGCATAAAAGATCTAAAAGAAATTAAGCAAGCAGGAGTATCTTATGGGATGCATTCACCATTTTTAGGGAGGTGGTAAAGACATGGGCTTCAAACAAAAAAGTAACTCTACATGATTGGCTTCGATTAGTGTCAGTGGTACTGTAAGATGTGCTGCAGTTACAGTGGAAGTGCTAGTGGAAAGAAGAGGTTAAAGGTTTAGAACAACAAGGAAGGGTCAAAGGATTTGAGATTTCCCAAGATCAAATTCTTGGCAAGGGCTATTATGCTGATCTACGGAGTCAAGCTATTTACAATTAACACATCTTGTTCCTATGCCATACAGCAGTCTTAAATGCTTGGTGCAGGATTCAAGAACTAGGTGGAAGAATTAAATCATATACTAAGGTTAAACAAGGCCCAAGAGAACCTGTTGGTGACTTTTTACAAAGATTAACCAAAGCTGCACAGATAGAGGGAACAGATCCAGAAGCTAGACAAGTACTTATTGAATCTCTGGCTTTTGAAAATGCCAACTTAGAATGCAAAAAGATACTTGGGCCTTTAAAGTTCAGATCAGCACCAATGGATAAATGGATCCTGCACACAGTCAATGTTGAGTCATTTGACTATAATACTGAGGCTTCGGTAGGAGAAGCAATTTTCAAAAGAATGAAGAGACATCAAAATGCCAAATGTTTTAATTGTGGTATAATAGGACATCTGAAAAGGAATTGTAGACAAGGCATTCTTAGAAATAATGTGTCCTCAGGGAATAACAAAAATAAAAGGTCCCAATCTTCTGGATTATGTAGAAGATGTAACAAAGAACAACATCAAACCAATGATTGTAGATCAACAAGAGACCAACAAGGCAACCCATTACCATTAGGAAACTCCTTGGGGGTCTTCTTGAAGCCCCCAGGTCAAACACTGTCCAGTAATTCCCAGTCACTGTGGGCTCTTCAGTAAGCAGATGTTCAATTTCTAGGAATTAGAACCTTATCTCAAGTAAAACACAGCATGAGATGGATTGAATGCATAGGGCCAGAAGGACAGAGTGGAAAACTGAGGTCATATGTAGCTAACATACCAGTGAATATATGGGGTCACGATCTGTTGCAGCAATGGAATACCCAGATTAACATTCATGCAGTCACAGAAATGGAACCAAGTCATGTTCCTGGAAGGAAAAGGTACTATAAAGGAACAGTCACCAGCCATTCAGGCTGTACAAAACCAAAAACAACTAGCAAACCTTCAGATGTACAAATGGCCCTACCTTTAAAATGGCTAATTAAGGAAACAATATGGGTTAAACAATGGCCTTTAACAGAAGAGAAACTTCAGGCTTTAGAATAGCTGGTACAGGAGCAACTAGATACTCACCATATTGAAGAATCAACCAGCCTTTGGAATTCTCCTGTATTTGTTGTCAAAAAGAAATCTGGAAAATGGAGAATGATGACAGATCTATGAGCTGTCAATAAGGTAATTCAACAAATGGGCCCTCTGCAATCTGGAATTGTTTTGCCTTTCCTATTGCCTACAGGATGGCCTCTTAGAGTTTTTGATTTAAAATATTGTTTCTTCACTATACCTTTACAAGAAAAAGACAGAAAAATTTGCCTTAACAGTGCCTACTTATAATAATTCTCAGCCTACTAAGAGATGTCAATGGAGGGTCCTCCCCCAGGGAATGTTAAATAGCCTCACCCTGTGCCATGTTTTTTAAGTCAACCATTGGAAATAATATGTAAATAATTTCCTAAATCTATAGTTTACCATTACATGGATGACATTTTGCTATCTAATTCAAATGTAGATACTTTAGAAAAAATATTTGAAGAAGTAAAGAATGTTTTGCCTAATTGGGGATTACAAATTGCTCCTGAAAAAAAACACAAAGAGGAGATTCTATCAATTATCTAGGTTATAAAATAAGTTTACAAAAAATTAGAACAAAAAACACAAATTAGGAGAGATTTATTGCAGACTCTTAATGACTTTCAAAGATTGCTAAGAGACATTTCCAATCTATGGCCCACTTCTGGGATAAAACCTGATCTAATAATTTATTTAAACAAAACCTTAGATGGTGACAAGGACTTAAATAATCTCAGGGAATTAACAGCTGAAGCTGAGAAAGAATTGACTTTGATTAGAAGAGAAATTACAGGAGGCACATGTGGATTGTGTGGATCAAAATACTAACTGCATTCTAGTCATATTACCCTCCAAGCATTCCCCTAGAGGAATTTTAATGCAGAGGGAAGATATTATCTTAGAGTAGATATTTTTACCACATAAACCAAGTAAAAAATTAAAACCTTATGTGGAAAAGGTCTCTAAATTGATTAATAAGGAAAAAATTGAGATTTTGTTAATTAGCAGGAATAGGCCCAGCAGAGATAATAGTACCTTTTACCAGTGATAAAATTAAAAACTTATGGGAAAACAATGAACCCTGGAAAGGAGCTTGTACCAACATTTTGGGAGAGATTAATAACAACTATCCCAAAAGTGATAGAATTAACCTTATAAAGAGAACTAATTGGATCCTTCCATGCATTGTATGTGACACACCAATAATAGTATACTGATGCAATAAATCTGGAAAGGCAGGTTTAATACTTAAGTAAAATAGAACAAAGTCAGAATTATATGCTATTATCATGGTACTAAGGTATTTTAAAGAACCTCTCAATATAGTTACTGATTCACAATATGCAGAAAGAGTTGTTTTAACTACTGAAACTGATGAATTTATGTCAGATGATACAGAATTGACTTCATTATTTATTCACATTCAACATATAATAATCAGGAATAGGCTTTGTCCCATATACATATCACACATATCACACATTCCTTCCCATATGGGTTTGCCAGGTCCTCTAACACAAGGTAATGCAAAAATTGGCCAATTATTCATTGAAAATGTACTAAAGCCCTCAAAATTTCATAAAAAAGATTATGTCAATAGCAAAGGTTTAAAAAATGGCAACAAGCTAAGGAGGTTATAAGGAGATGTCCTACTTGCTCTTTATATAGCCAACACCACTACCTATAGGAAGTAACCCAAAGGATACTCAAAGGAATGAAATCTGTCAGATGGATGTGTTCCACTTTGTAGGATTTGGAAAATGAAAATATGTACACCACACCATTGACACTCTGCCATTTAGCTACATCTCCAGTTTCAATTTAAGTCCTTTAGCTCATTCCACAGTGTATGTGGAATTTACCTTCTCCCTGACAAGCAAAGTGATGGTTGCCATGACCCCTTTTTGGTACTTCTGCAGTTTTGCTGGCAACCATTCTGATATGCATTGTGTATACTCTCTAGAGTTAGGATGTACGTGTTTGCACCAACACTAGGGTTGCTCACAGTTGTACTTGGGGAAGTATCTGTTCAAGTCCTTTGTCCATAATGTGAACCTGTCAGTCAGGTTAATGTTGATACTCTTGTGATAGAAGCAGACTTTCATCATATTGTACTGTTTTTAATTTGCTCACATTAGGGTTGCAGTAGAAGACTCAACAAGTTATCACAATTCATAATGTCATATACTTATTGTTGTCATTAGTACTATACAGAACATTGTGATGTGCCCTATAAAAGTCTCCTGGGATTACCCTATTAATCTTCCACACCCACTAATCCTTGGTGACCAGTGACTTTCTCTATAGGTTTCCGATTTTCAGACTGCCTTATGAATGGAGTCATAAAAACACACATGGCCTTGGAGTTTCAGCTTTTCTCTGGCACCATAAATCCAGATCCTTTGGGGCTTCATAGTCCATGACTCTTCATGGCTGAGGACCATTTTGTCATGAGGCTATCTTGGGAGTGATTGCTCATTATCTATATAGCTTTACCTTAGGTGCTTTCACTTGGGGGCAACTGTGAAGTGCTGTGAACATCCGTGTGCACTCTGTGTGGAGATGTATGTTCAAATCAGTTGGCAAGTATTTGGTAGTGTGACTGTGTTGAACAGTGTTTTAAATCTTCGCTTGGTTGTGTAAATGATGACAAACACCACATGGTTCACTCTACCTTCTCCATCCCTAGTCATGCTATGCTAGCTCACTTTCTCATTTTTCTCTAAACACCTTTCTCTTTGCCACACTATAAACATTCAATGGTCTGTAATTGCTGCCTTAATATTTGTTTTTCCTCTGGTGACAAATGACATAAAACATGTCCCCTTGGTATTATTCACATTTGTGTGCTTTCTTTGTGAGTTTCCATTCAGTTATGGCTAGTTGACAGTTGGGTTTTCGGTCTGAGAAAAAAATTTTTAGGGTTCTTAAACTTCAAATTTTATTCCTGTTTTGAAAAATTATTTACCTATTTTGAAACAACATGTTTCTCAAAGATATGCATGTCTTTAAATGCCAGTGACACTATCTTGTGAGCAGAAGGTGGTTGTAATAAGATTAGTCTCATTGTGTTTTCTTTAACGTACTTTAATTTTGATATTATATGTTAAAATTAATATTAATTTAATAATAATAAATATTATTAAATTAATAATAATTTAGCTTCATAGTCTGGGGTTGTATTGCATGATCTGTTCTGAGTTGTTTTGTGTTGAAAGGTTTAGCGTTTGTGGTAGGTTTATCCTTCAGCTTACAAACAAACACAGATGTTCCCTGTTGTTTCAGTTAAGAAGCCTTGGGACTCCTGCCCCATTCAATGTACTGTAATTGTGTGACTCTGTTTCTGGACTCCCTTTCTATCTGTGGGCCTTTTCATCAACAGTTTGGCAAGGGTGGCGTCATAGTATCCTCATACTGGGTGGCTTGGCTTTCACCAAGCCGCTAGCCTTCCTCATTACTGTCTTTGTGGCTTTACAACCACTAATTATCAGTTTGCTGATGTCTGTCAAAGAGCTTGTTGGGTATTTGATGTGGCCTTCAGGATTCCCTAATTCAGTTTGGGAAAGACTGACATCAGCGTTGAATCTTCTCACCCATAAGCCCAGGATGATTTCTATTGTGGTCTCCAACATCTTTCATTAGTGATATTTAGTCTTCTGTATGCTTATCATACACATATTTTTTTTAGGTTTTTGCCCAAATATTTCACATCAAGATGCTACACTTCTAAGACTACTTTAAATCCAAATGTTCATTCCTGTAATAGAGTATGATAGTTAACTCTTGAGTGTTAGCAAGCACCAATGCTAAGCCACATCTTTTTCCTGATATCCAAGGGACACTACCCCCTTTGTCAAGATGATGCTAACTCAGGGTGTTTGTGGAGGGTTCTCATTAAATTCCACTGAATTCTTAATTTGCTGAGGATTTTAAAAATACATTTGTATTGGGCTTGTCAATAAAATGATTGTGGGCCTTTGTTTTGCAGTCTGTGGATTGAGTGGATTATATTGATTCATTTTTTTTCTTTTAATGTCAAGGCAGCTTTCCAAACCAGGAGCAAATCTTTCTTCATCATGGTATAGTGTAATTATTTCACAGATTATTGGATTTAATTTGACAATATTTTGATGACTTTTACATCAATATGTACAAATGGTTCTTCAACTGTCTTTTAAAAGTGCCTTTTTTCAGTATTGATATTTATATAATGCCAGACTCATGAAATGAATAAGAGTCTGTTTCTTATAATAGTTTCAGGAAGATCAGAGTATTGACTAATGGTTAATTCCATTTTTTTCCTGATATTAGAGAAGATTATGGCAGACCAGTGGTGTCAAGTCCACAGTGAGCCACTCTGGGAGGCCAGAGCACCAACTGCCTCAGACAGGAAACCTGAAACCCTAGACCGGATTCTCACAATGAATGCATTTTAAAAATGGCATCTCAAGGGATCTAGTAGGAAGACAGTCTCAGATATTCTGTTTTCATGGTTAACTTATCATTACTTATACCTCATCCTTCCTGTCATTGGAACAATTCCTCTTGAGTAACTGAGGAGCTGTTGGGAGCCAGGAATGTTTAGTGCTGCTGGACCTATCCAAGAGACCAATACTGTTATTTTCTATCCGTTTTGTTGACTCAGACTTGTTTATATGCTTTAGGCAAGTCTTATAATCTGTGGGTGTTTTGTGCTGGGCTGAGGGGAGCTTTCTACAGTTGATAGCCTATGTGCCTTCATCTCTTAGTCCCAGAGAGAGTGGGGAGCATGAAGAAGAATGATGACAATAAAATGTTGTTTTATTTTTTATTTTATATTTTTAGTGCATCCCTGAAGCAAGGCTCATACCTGGGTTATGGAGAATGAGAGTCAGTCTTATATCTGACAGTCCTGATGTGGGCTGAGAGAATCACTCCTGAAGAGTCACTTGAACTGTGCCATCTCTGGTTGAGAAACATCCCTCTATTCATACCGTCTCCTCACACTTCTAAGACAAACTCTCTGTGGAATGGCAGGTGTCCTGGAGGCCCGACACATTGCTTGGGGAAGTCTTTTTCTGCCTTCGGTTGCTCATCCAGCAGAACATGCCAGACAGATGACTGAGCAAATGTTCTTGTTGCAATGATTGATTTCAAATTGTGTTTAGAAAAATTAGTTGTAGGACAAAGCATTTTTATTATATTAATCCTTTGAGAATTTTATACAATGAATTTTGATTGTTTGATGGACAAAACATTTAAAAAGATAATTATGTTTTATTCAGATTTTCCAACTTTCATATAATTATTATTCATTATAGTTTCTTTTCAGGTAGTATAATAAATTCAAAGCTTTGCATGTGTAGAAAGACATGTAAGGGTCTTTTTCTAGTGTGTGTATTCCATCCAGGAGAAGGCTGCAACTTTGTGTTTGAAATGATCACAGATATCTAGCAGAAATGTAGACATTCCTGACAGCTGTCAACCTAGGAGACTTTGCTGGTCAGAAAGTAACTTTGCCAATCGCCCGTGGCATTGGGATGAAATTCTGAGACATAGGTGCTTTTAATAAATAGAACAATAAAGATAATTATCTTCCCCAAATACCCCATTTTCTTCATTTTCCTTCTCTGTTTTCTATACCTCCTTCCACCTCCACAATTTTCTAATTATTTTACTTGAATTGGCCACAGATCACTGATTCTTAATAGCCAGGGCACTAAGTCAGTGTCAGCACAGAAAATTCTTCAGAAAAGGGGTGTTAGTCATTGACTGACACCACAGTCTAAAGTTAAATCCTGATTTTTTTAAGTGGAGAGATTTATTAGCATCCAAAGATCCAAAATATAATTTTTGTGCATATGGATGAGAGTTTTATAGCATGTGTAATGGCACCTACAAGTTGATTATGAAACAATGTGTGATGTAACCACGTACAAAAGAGTGTTCTATGTGCTCATAAAGAAAGCATAGGGAGCCAGATGCTCATTGTCCATCAGGGAAGCGTGAACTACCAGGTCAGTGAGCAGGCACCATGGGCACCAGAACAGCTCAAATTTAAAAGTTGGCTAGTATCTTAGTGTCTTAGAGTTTTGCTGTGATGAACACCATGATCCTTTCCTGTTCCTTTCTTACACATTTCACCTTGTAGTTGTTCATACTCTACCAGGAGATACTGAGGAACCTGACAGCCACTTGGAGGAAATTCAGGCTGGAGGCCAGACAGGACAGGAACCTGGTCTCAGGATGTCTGTAGAGACACTTTCCTGAGCTCAGGTTGCCCATCTCCAATCTTCCTGTGTCAAAACAAGATCTTACTTTTAAGTCTAACATACAACAGAGTGTGGATAGTTATCTCACTTGAAAGGATATTTCACTTATTTATTTGTGTGTGTATGTGTGTATACACTCATGGCATGACTTATGCATGGAGGTCACAGGACAAGTTGTGGGGGACAGTTCTTCCCTTCCAACCTGCGGGTGCTGGGGATGGAGCGTGGCTTGTGAGGTTTGGTGGCAAATGCCATCACCCAATGAGCCCTGTTGACTAATATTTTGCAGCAGTAGAAGGGAGAAGATGGGGAGTAAAAATTCTACCCTTGCTGCCTAGAAGTCAGCCTATTTGTGTGAATATATGCAAGGAATCTGAGGTCTATTGTACTCTTGGCATAGGCAATTACTTGGCCTGAAGATTTAATTGAGCATAAGTAGACACTGCAATCCAGAAGACATGTGACATGGGTGAATGCATGTGGCCTTCAGTGAAGTCCTTCCAGGGTAAATGTTTCAGGACAAAGCTCTCAGTCTTGAAGTGGAGACACGGGGAAGGGAAGGGAGACACTACCAGAGCAGGTAGACTCTACCTGTAGTCTCTGATCTGTGCTGACTGAGATCGATTTTCTGTTTCCTTCTTTGTTTAAACTCAATAACGTATAAGAAGGATTGAGTTAGCAATAGAGGAAATGGGACATAATCTATAACATATATATGCATTCTGAGATGGCTGTGACCCAGCTGTGGAAAAATATACACAGTTTTTCCATAGCTTTCTTCTCTTATTTCCAAATACACAGAGATTTTGTTTCCCAAACCTAAGCCAGATGCCAAGTCTGCTTAAACTATTATCTGGCATTGACTAAGTTCAGATTGCATAGTCAAAAAACCTGTTCCTATAGTCCTGTACCCCAAACTAACACTGCGTGAAAGTCTCTGAAATGCAGAAATTTGAGCCCCAGATAAATTTGCATTTGCAGGCCACTCAGAAAATGGTGAGACTGCAGTACCAATGGGATTGAGGATGCTGCTGTTTCTCTGGAGACAGCTGTCTCATCTCAGAAAACAATCATTGATTTCAGACAGTGAATAGAAATACCCAATGGAAAACTCCTACAGAGAAACACTTGGAATTACAGGAAAGCAGAACAGTATTGGCTTTAGGACAGAGAAGAGTACAAGGACACAGAAACCACCAAACAGGTCATAAGGAGTCTCGTTACACCCTAATGTCCCAGATTTGCACCCCAGAAGCACATCGTGAATGAGCCCATGTTCCAGGCAGAGCCATGGAGGAATCTATATGGACACTTCTCCCAGAGGTCAGAACAAAGAGGGCACAGCGAATGAGGAAGAAGCAATGTCCTAAAGAGGAGATCATAGGCTGACCCTGCTGCTAGGGTGACCTCTGTCCAGCCTTCCTTCCACGTGGGTCCAGACACACAGCATATCCCTGCTGTCTTTTTAGTCCTACTCTGAGCAGGTAGATGATTGGGTTTCTTCCTCAGCTTAAGTTGTAACAAAGCCTGTGTTCAGTACAGAAGCTCACACAGATAAAAGTTCACTATTCCAGCTCACTGTCACATAGCATGGTCTGTGTTTTCCCAAGGGTATTTGCCAATGAACATACTTCTGAAAAGTGTTTCCAAAGGGGCAAGCTCCACTGTCTAATTTCCTTCTACCTTCTTTCTTCCAGCTACTCTGTGGGTTTGCAGCTTGTGGGTACATGGACCATTGCATCACATTGAATTAGTAAACCCTGAGGACAGTGTGTGTGTGTGTGTGTGTGTGTGTGTGTGTGTGTGTGTGTACATGTGCTTCTGATGACCTCCAGAGCTGTGGTTTGTAGGTAGGGTTCTTTTAGTAAGCCTTAGCCTCTCTTGTCTCATATACATGCTACTCACACACACTGACACACATGCACACACACATACTCACATACACTATTTACAAATCACAATACTATACAAACACACTTACAAAACACAGTCTCACACACACTTACACATACACACTCACACATGAACACAATATTCATTCACACAAACACTTACACAAACACTCACACATCCAAACACACAATTGTACACATAGACACACACTCACAAATACTTATAGACACACATACACACCCCAAAGCCAAAACCAAAACCAAATCAAACAAACAAAAAACAAACATTCAAAATAAAACAAAACAGAGCCCTTGCTTACTTAGTTACTGCATGATATTTTCTGTTCATTCAGTTTAATGTAGTTCTAAAATCTACAGCAGATAGTGAATTAAGTTCAATACTTATATCTTGTGATAACAGTTGGGATTCATGATGAGACTACAGTCAGCTGGGTAACAATGATAAGAATTTCAATTATTAATCTTTTCCCATAAAAAACTTTTTTATTTTCCTCCAAACAAAGTGCTCATTTCTCCATCTTAGACCCAATTTGGAAATTAAATGAATATTTACTTATTTTTTCTTTCATTTCCCCTTTTATTTCTTTCTTCTCTTCTTCCTTCCTTCCTTCCTTCCCTCCCTCCCTCCCT
>LOJH01036650.1:0-20837 GCA_001685095.1 Ellobius talpinus | reverse complement strand
CGATGACAAAGTTAAGCTGCTTTTAGCATACCCTAAAACATACCTATGGTGGGTACTCCCTGGCAAAGCTGCACATTCTTCCAAAAGGATTCAATAGGGTACATTGTAGCATGAATTCTAACTGTTCTTAATAATAAAATCCTTGAGTCAGATATAGGGGTTAATGCTAAAAGGTCAGGAAGCAGAGTAGCCAACCACTAGAAAGTTCTTACTCTACCAATGCTCAGACCAAATGGGCAATCCTGTTTCTATGAATCCTCAGACTGCATCTCAGACCGAATCCTCAGACTGCTCCGGAGCTCCTGTCTCCTCCTGCCTTATACTCCTCTCTCCGCCCAGTCATATCACTCCTGACTCCACCTCCCTAGTGCTGGGATTAAGGCTTGTGATCCAACTGCCAGGATCACCTTTTTGTAACCTGTTTCTCTTTTAGCCAGATTCAATCTTGTGTAGCCCAGGGTGGCCTTGAACTCACAGAGATCCATCTGCCTCTGGCTCCCTAGTGCTGGAATTAAACGTGTGTGCTACTACTGTCTGGCCTTTATGACTAATTAGTGGTTTAGCTCTGTACTCTGATCTTCAGGCAAGCTTTATTTGTTAGATTACAAACAAATTATCACTACAGTACAATCTTCCAGGAAGAAATCTCGATTTTTCGAAAGTTAGCCCTACAAAATGGCACTTAATATAATAAACTGTAAAATTCATGTTTATAAGTAAATAAATCAATAATTCTATTGGAGTCTATGATAAAATGTGAAGTATATCACGTGAAGTTTATCTATTAAATGGCAATTTTTAAAGTCATACTTCCTTTGGGGTTTTCGTTTGTTTGCTTGCTCTGTAGTTCTGATTTATTCTGCCGTGTTCTTTCTCTTCTGTTTGTTGCATTTTCTAGGACAGAGTCATACCTTTCAGCTCAGAGATGTCGGAAACTCATGACCACCACATTCAACTGTGCATACACATGTATATATATATATATGTGTGTGTGTATATATATATATATATATAAACCACAAAATAAAGACAGTAAATTTTTCCTGATTGCTACAAGAAAAGCAAACATTCATTGGAAGAAAATCACTTTGCATTCAAAAACAATTTTAACAACTAGATATACAAAGTGATACTTATACATGCTAGAAAAATATTTTAAAGGAGAATGCCTTATATAAATATTTCTTATGAGAAATACATATGAAATATCACAGGAGCATAGAATATGTCAGACAAATATAAAATAAATTAATATTGGTAGAAATGTGAAAGTTTCAAATTGTTAATGATACAAAGAATTTCATGCAAGGGTTATTTGAGCTACCAGCTGAGACAATTTCTGAGAATACCAGTAATATACTGAATTAGTGTTAGTTTCTTTAGACATTGGGGTGATTTGAAAGAAAATGGCCCCCATGATAATAATGAACTAAATCTCTAAAACTGAGAGCCATCTACAATTAAGTGTTTTTCTTTAATTGTTTTAAGTGTTGGAGGACTGAGGGATTTCTAAGATAGGCCTGACCATATTTTTGTTTTAAGAAATTTGGACTTTGTTGCTTTAAGTTAGGAAAGTTAGGCTGCTTTAAGTTAGGCTGCTTTAAGCACCTCTTAATGAATCATACTAGGAGCACGTGAGAGAGTGGTACTGAATGTGAGGAACTGTGGGGCCTGGCTCAAGGAGTTCCAGAGGAGAGCATGAAATATGTGGCATACACACCGTTCCTGTGACACTTTGCGGAAGAACGTGGCTGCTTTTTGCCCTTATCCAAGGAGTCTTCCTGAGGCTGAAGTGAAGGGTTTGTATTGATTCCATTGGCAGAGGAGATCTCAAAACAGCCTAGTATAGACTCTGTCGTATGTTTATTGGTTGTAACTCTAATGAAGATTTATAATGAAAATAAGCAAGCTGAGCATGGTAGATTACAAAATGTAAAATTTATGGAGAGATAGAGCATAAAAAAGGGAGGGTGGAGCTAAATCCTGTGTTCAAGGAGATAAACAGATTAAGAAATGGAATAAAGGGAGTGAAGACCCCAGGGCAAGATCCCACCCAGCTATGTTTCCAACTAGTGAAAGGGAATTAAAGAAAAGTTTAAAGCTGGTGTGGTGGTGCATGTCTTTAATCCCTCAGCCTTTACCTCAAAGGCAGAGGCTGGAGGATCTGAGTTTGAGGCCAGCCTGGTCTACAGAATGAGTTCAAGGACAGCCAAGCTTAGGTAGTGAAGGAATCCATGGAAACAGAAAGCTGGTGAAGATGTGATTGAAAATGTGGGCCATGTTCCAGACAGACCCAGCAAGAAGAAGAACTCGGCAGCTTCAGCTATATGGTTCTGGCTTTAGAGCTAAGGTTAGAAGAAACAGGTTATATAATTTGCCCTCACACCTAAGGAAACCCACTGAGGTCAGGCATGTGTCGGGGTGTCCCTGAATGGAGGCCTAGTAGAGAGGCCCTTGCGTGAAGCTGTGAAGTTGAAACCTAGATTGCCTTGGAGACCACAAGGTGTTAGAGATGCCAGAGGTGTGGGATACCTGCTGAGGGGAGCTGCTAATAGGAAGTGGAAACAGCCAAAGAGAAAAGAGTCTGTTGCGGTCAACAAAGTTGAATGGAGTCAGAGATCTGAAGAGCATTTTACATCAGGCATGGAGATGCAGAGTTTGCAGTTTGCCCAGCTGGTTTTCAGTCTTGCTCTGTCCAGTATTTCCTCACTATACTCCCTTCCCTAGTTTTGGAATGGTAATGTATATCCTGCACCATTATATGTTAAAAGTATGTGATCTGCTTTTTGATTTTGATTATAGAGAAAGAATTGTAGTTAAGAGGTGGCATGAATCTTTGCCACCTCTTTTAAGTAAGTTTGATACTGTTATAGACTATGGGGACTTTTGAAGTTGGATTGAAAGTATTTTTGCATTATGATATGTCTACAAACTTTTTGGACCAGGGAGTAGAGTGGGGTGGTTTGAGAGAAAATAGCCCCCAAGAGAAATGGCACAATTGGGAGTTGTGACCTTGCTGGAGTAGATATGGCTTTGTTGGGAGAAGCATACCACTGTGGAGGTAGGCTTGGATGTCTCTTTTGCTAAACTCCCCTCAGGGTGACATTCAGACCACATCCTGTGGCCTGTAAGAAGTAGAAATCTCAGCCTCTCCTCCAATGTCATGTCTGTTTGTATGCCACCATGTCCCACCATGAAAATAATGAACTAAACCTCTGAACTGTAAGCCACCCCAGTTAAATGTTTCTCTTTTAATAGATGCCATGGTGTCTCTCCATAGCAACAGAAACCCTAGCTAATACAAACATATACTTGATTTTATAGATAGGTTAACTGAATGAAATGTAATGGCTTCAATATTCAACACTTACCAATAATGATAAATTATTCTTAGAGAACTATAAATACAAAACATTTAAGAGTAAAAACTATGTGCTCTTAATATAATTATATTCATGTATAGCTAGTTTCTACAAATGGTGTTTGGGCATTCTCAACTAGAAATTTTGAAAGTTACATTTCTATGGGGTTTTCTCTTTGATATTCTATTTTGTTTGCTTCACTGTTCTGTTTTGTTATTACATTTTGTTTCATATTCTGAATCAGGACCTTACTTTGCATCCTAGGCTGCCCTAGAACTCATGAACAGTTTTTTTTCTAGCTAAAACACAATCATGGTGTCACCATTTTTCAGCTCATGTTTAGGCAATCATGTTGGTGAGACTATATGTATAGCTTCTAACATCATTCCAAAGTGGGCATAGGAAAGTCAAACTCAAAAGCATAGAAAATATATTCAGCAAAATCATAAAGAAAACTTTCCCAATCTAAAGAAAGATATGATTACAAAGATACAAGAAGCTTACAAAACACCAAATACACTGGATCAAAAAAGTCCTCTCACCACATAATAATCAAAACACTAAACATACAGAATGAAGGAAGAATATTAAAAGCTGGAAAGGAAAAGAGTCACATTACATATAAAGGCAGAGCTATCAGAATTACACCTGACTTCTCAATGGAAACTCTGAAAGCCAGAAGGTCAAGGTCAAGCGTTATGCAGACATTAATAAACCACGGGTGCCAGCCCAGAATACTATACCCAGCAAAACTTTCAATCATAAGGGATTTGTTGATCTCTTCCAATTTTTTGTTTGTCTTTTCCTCCACTTCTTTGAGGGAACTTTTCAAATCTTCTTTAAGGGCTTTAAACATTCTCTTAAAGTTATGTTTAGGTCATTTTCTTCTGCTTCGTCTATATTGGAGTGTTCAAGTTTTGCTGTTGTAGAGCTACTAGTTTTTGGTGGTGCTGTGTTGCTCTTTATGGTGTTATGTGTGTTCTTGTCTACCCATCTTTTCCTCTGATTGGTGTAGTTGGGGCTGTGTTTCTGGTGATCAATCTTTCAATTACTGTTTAAGCCATCAAAGCATACAAGCCTTGGAAGGCCTTTAAAGGAGTTCCCTTTGAATAGGAGGGCTAAAATTGGAATTACTGAAATTGTTCTTATTTAATTATTGCATCCTCTAATTTAAATTCACCTAATATTTCTCTCTCCACATCCTATATTTTGAATGATACAAACTACCATTTTTCTCTAAATTTAAAAATATAGGTTCTTAAAGCATCAACATATCTTTATAGAAATATAATTTACATATAAGAAAATTTACCTATTTAGAGTGTATTCTTTAATTTGTTTTGTATACATAGAGTTGCAAAAATTATCACAATTTTAAAACTCGTTTGACTTGAAAAGAGAAGTTCCACACTTCTAGCAGATATTCTTAGTTCCTCCCCCATCTAGGCCAACACCACCATACTTCCTGTTGTCGATACTGGTCAATCCTGGATGTTCCATCCCAGTGTAATCACTCAGTATCATAAACAGCATGCCTCTTTCTCTTCCATGACTTCAATTTTCATCCCTGTTCAAATACGAATCAATATTTTTTCCTTTTATTACTAACTAATGTTCAACTCTCCAGCTATACATTTGAGCTGACTATTCAACAGATAGAAGGTAGCTCAGCTGTTTCTACTTTTAGGCCACTGTGAATAACACTTTCATAAACAAAGACAAACTCAGTGTTAACATTTAGCTTTCTTCTTTTTAGATGCACACTTAGTACTGAGATGTCACTTATCTATGGACTAAAAGAACTGCAGCCATCTGCCCACATCTAGATTTGAGGGCTCTGAGTTTTCTAAATCCTCACCAACAATTTTGTTTCTTTACTTCCTGTTACTGTAGCTCTCGGGTTTTCGATTTTCAGCTTCCAGATCCACACTGCTGAGTGTCTTTTCAAGTCCCTACTGAATCGCTTCAGATTGTTTTTTATTTCATTTTTTTTTAATTTTGGAGAAAATGATNATCCATAGCCTCTTTATTCATTAACTGCTTTTGTATGCATATACATGTGTGTATACATATGTATTTCTAAATATATTCTGTTCAGTCTGTATAATGTTATTTGTAGGTATGTTTTCATCTTAGTACTAACAGTTCTATGAACATTGTAGTCTTAAGAATTTTATCATATATGAGATTTATAAACATGTTTTTGTGTGTACATTGCCAGTTTTTGTTTGATTGTTTTTAGGTTTTTTGAGACAAGGTGTCTCTACATTGTCTTGGCTGTCCTGGAACTTACTAGGTGACTAGGCTGGCTCCATACAAAGAGATCTGACTGACTCTACCTCCACAGTGCTGAGATTAAAGGCACCCACCACCACACTTACTCTGTGAGCCATTTTGGATGATATAGTTTATAGCAAAGAGTGCATTTAAATTACTATATCATTCATTGCTTGTGCTTTGGTTTCAGATCTAATTAATAATTAAGGGATCCAAGGTCACATAGATTTACCCATAAACTGCCTTCTATAATTTATTTTGATTTTAGTTTTTGTTCTGATATTTTATTATGTGATCCTATTTAGCTAGGGTGCAACTTTATCCCTAGCATCTGTATATCTAACCATTTTAGCCTCATTTGTTTTTTAAAAAACCCTCTTCTTTCTGCATTGCCTTGTTTTAACACCCCTGTCAAAAGCAGCTTACCACAAATATGAATTTAATAATAAAGAATCTAGGTGAAACTATGACCTGAAATAATTTAAACAATTTTTATTATTATAACAAGCAACCACCAATGGTTTTAAAAATAACTGGAATGTTAGAGATATGTCTCAATGGCTAGAAACACTGACCGGCTCTCTTACAGAGGACCTTATTTCAAATCTCCGTATTTGCATAACACATCATGACAATCTATAACTCCAGTCTTATCTTCTGATGCTATCTTCTGGCCTCTGTAAGCATTGTATACACATGGTGCAGAGACATACATGCAGGCAAAACACCCATATTCATAAAAACAAAATCTCTAAAAAATAGCTGGTCAACATCCAGATCTCAGATCCAAGGGAGTAGTAAAACACAGACTGTTTTCACACCAATCCCAAAAAAAGTAGGCAGTAATATGATGTGTTTACCATGGAAATGGCAAGAGTTCCAAGAGGTGGCTATGGAAAGACTTCAGGCAACTCTCAGGTCTGAGGGTATCTAAGAGGCAGCTGCTGTGGGTGAGGTAGTTATAGTTAAGTGTGGATGCTAACAAACAAGCAGGATGAGATAACGTCAGTTGACTGATTCAGTAGATGGTTCCAATGCTCTGGAATACATGAGTCAAGAAATGAAGGCAGAAACTAAATCATACAGACCAAGTAAATATGACAAAATTGGGGGGGGATAACTTTAAGCTGTAAAGGAAATGTGGTATATGCAACAGACTTGCTCAGTTGTGGAAAGAAAGTTACGTCACTTTTCAGGACAATGGATTAAAGTGGAGATAATGATATTAAGTAAATTAAGCAGCCTTGGTAAGACCAATGCTATTCATTTTCTATCTTTTGTGACTTCTAGAATTTACATATATAAATATGTCTGAACATATGACATGAAAGTAAACATGAACCTATGTGGAAGAACAAAGGGAATAGTGGAAGGAGCCAGAAGTCAGCATAGTGAGGTGGGCAGGATATGCTCAATTTATATATACACTTGGATAAACATTTAAAGCTAATAAGAAGAAATAGTCTTCTAAATTTACCTAAAATAGCCAAGACAAAACATTTGTAAGAGTCTTCACTTTGTGCTTAGTTAGAAAATTTTTATATTGTATGTTCTTTGAAAGAGGGTTTAAAGAGGGAACTGGCTAAAGGCTTAGACAGCATGCTATGGGCGACAACATCTACAACTAAGAAACGTGTTAAGATTTGAACTCAGAGACTCTATATAAGCCATTGTCTCAGTTGATTTACATACATTATCTAACATGTTCTCATGAGATTAATAAGGGATTAACCCCAATATGTTCCTTACAGGTGATGAGGCTGAGATTTAAAAGGTAGGATGTCTATTCAACTTTCACAGGCATAAAAGAGATTAATGAAGATTTAAAATAAGGCCTCCTGACTTCAAGTCAGTTAATTTCTCTACAGAGGGAATTTGGAGTGAAATTGTGTCAGATCTCATCGAATGCTTTAAAGGAAATCTGCAAATTGCCTGCAACTTAGATGGCAAGAGGCTAAGGGCAGCAAGATTCCTGATCGCCACTGTCTTTGGGACTGTTCTCAAGCTAACCACCAATGTCAGAAACTTCTTAGCTGCCTCTGATTCCTTCACCTTTCAACAGATCAGTTTTACTTAAAATACATTTTTCCCATTCCCTTTTTAAACATATCAATTTTAGTTCATGCTACACTTAATTTTGACAATTTTAATGACTTTCAAACTAATCTTCTTACATGTTAGTTACTATTTCACAAAACCTCGTGATTAACTAGTACAAAATTATCCTGCAATGCAACTCTGGTCCTGGCAACAATATTTAATGACCTTTTTCTGTTTTTATCAAATCAAAAATACTCAATTTCCCCTGCATTTAAGGCCCACCAGAATACAGCCATTAATATAATTTCAGTGCTGATACTTTGTGCTTCCTGTGGCTAAACTATGCCATGTACTACTGATAGAAAATAATCCAAGCTTTCAATCGTTATCCAGATAAGGAATGTCTCCACGCCCATCTAACTGATTTCAAACCCTGCT
The DNA here is from genome assembly GCA_001685095.1 of Ellobius talpinus. NCBI lineage: Eukaryota > Metazoa > Chordata > Mammalia > Rodentia > Cricetidae > Ellobius > Ellobius talpinus. Next base: position 12,720 of record LOJH01036650.1, on the reverse strand, counting down.
TGTTCCTGGAATATTATAATAATTTTCACAGCATAGTAACTGCCCCTCTTTCAGTTGATTCAAGATGTGGAGGTAAGTCACAGGTCTGAGAGTCACAGATCTTCAGTTACTTCAAGCATTGGGAGTGGATCTAGTTCCTCATTTGGAATCTCATGTTTCCTTCACTAAATTCAATGGGCACCCACCTGTTCCAGAATATTTGTTTATACTATAAAGATGTGTCTCTCCCTAGCCTGCCTTCTGATTGGTCTAATAAAAAGCTGAAGAGTCAACAGTGAGAAGGTATACACGGGACTTTCAAGCTGGGAAAATAAGTAGTCGGAGGAATATAGGCTGGGGGCGGGGGTGGGAAGACATGCCAAGGGGATACCCAGGGTCAGCAGGCAGACATAGAGGAAGTGGCATGGGCAGTACGGAGAGGCGAGGTAAGAAGCCGGGTGACAGAATGCAGACTACAGTAAACGGGGTAATTTAAGTCGTACGAGCGAGTGGGGCAAGCCCAAGCTACGGCTGAGCTTCCATAATTAATAATAAGTCTCCATGGCAACGTTTGTAAACTGGAGGTTCAAAGGAAAATCCAACTATATCCACATGCTTTTCTGAAATTTGATCATTAAGTAATAGTTGGCAGACTAATTATTTAAATTAATAAACATATCGATCTATTAGTTGAAATGATCTTCATTGCAACAAATTACTTATGAATCATTTGGCTTAGAAAAATTAAGTATAGACTCTTAAACAGTCATTTTTCCAATTACAAATGGCCAAAGGGAAAATTAAAAAACCCTTGCTGTTATCAGACATAACTTCACATTATTATTACCACCTACTTACTCATGTTACATATGTCACCTCCAACCCATGTTTATGCAAACAAACAACCCTAATTAAACTTCCTGGGTCACACACACGAATAAGAGATATGAATGAGAAAGGAAGGTGGTTTGGAAAGAAGGGTTCCATGGAATTGGGAGGATGAGAAAGGACTCTGGCAGTGTGTAAATAGTCCAAGTCCCTTATATAAGTTGTATAGAATTGTCATAGAATAAATTATTGATTCAGTTTTAAAATCTCATGATCCAGACTATATAAACAACATTTTTCAGAAAAAAACATGGAGGTAAGTACTGTAAATATTCAACCACAATAACTTCATTAAAACAAAGAACAATATAAATAAAAATAAGTAAATTCAGAGGAAAATAACTACAGTGTGATGTTTCACACCCATCAGAAATGCTATTAGGAAATATCAATAATAGTAAGTGTGAATACAACATGGAGGAAAGCCACACAGGTAGTGGGAATATAAATTAATACAGCCTTCCTGAGAAACAAAAGAGAGATTCCTCAAATAACTAAAACGAGAACTACCTTGTGATCTGCCGTCTCTACTACATGGTTTATACTCAAAGCAAAGGGACGAGCAGTAAAACAAGACACTGCTTCTGTGCATATCTGAACATGAGTCACAACCACCATGATTGGGGCTCAGTATCCATTAGTGGATGAACAGACAAGAAAATAAGGTAAATGTATATAATGCAACACTCTATAGACTAAAAAGTTATGAATGATGTTAATTACAACACAAAAGAAACTCTCAGGCAGATGTTAAAAAGTGAAAAAAAGCTGAACAATAGCAAATGTCAAATAACCTTAATGATGCATGATTTAACAGGTTTGAGTCATATGGTTGTGAGTTGGTTACAGTGGCTGTTGACCGAGACTATTAATTTGGAAAGTTGTTAGTCAAAGGACACAAAGTTTCAGTTGGCTAAGAGAAATTAATTTAAAAGATACATTATACATTTGACAGAAGACATTTACAAAAACATACAGTGTCCCTAAAAATTGCAAGATTTAAAGGATATCGTTCACAAAAAAATCATAATCATGTAAGACAATATGTGGAAACTTATTTAGGCCCTCTACAATTGGTGCAAATTTGAAAAGAGCATATTGTGCATTGCATATATTTCCAAAGTGTTAGCTGACAAAATTAAAATCAATACAAAAGGAGAGCTAGAGAGGGCTCTGCTTTAGGAGAAAATATGGTGGGCACTCATATAAAGCAGGTAAGAATACTGTCCCTAAATGGGATGATTCCATGCAAGGAATGCAGTTTGAACTAAATAAAAATACAAAAATGAATTTGGCATCAGCTTCCATCTTCCTGCCTCCTGACTATGGGCTCCTACCTCTGATGACTCAATCTAGAAACTTAGAAACTTTCTCACATGCCAAGATGTTTGTTTCCATGATGATTCTAAAACTTTTTATGTTGAAAAAAATCAAAATGAATCATTATGTACAGCAAATAATTATAGCAATGTTGGAAAATATCAGGTTTACACGCAAGTAAATTAGCTTCATATATGCCATCCTTTAACAAGTTAAATGTAAAAATAAAGCATTAAAAATAAATTAAATCTTATTAAAAACAAAGGGAGATTTTAGCTTAAAATTTTTAATACAAAAAAATAAAAAAACTTAATATATCTATCTAATTAAACTACAAAGTCTAATGAAAGAAAGCAAGAAGACACAAATAAATGATAAAAAGGGCATTTAACATTTATGGAGAGGAAGATTCCATAATGTTGATAGATCAGCTTTTTTCAACTTTATTTATAGGTTCCAAACTAATTTCAATAAAAAGTCATAATTTTATTTCAGAGATACTAACAGACTGATACAAAATGTATATGAAGAATCAAGGTATCTAATGCAGTTCTACACACCAACAGCTTAGTGCAGCTCTCAGCCCTCATCAAAGACGACTTCTTTTTTTCCAGTAAAGGGAGTTTATTACAGAGAATCACAACTTGTCACACAAAAGGCTGTGAAACGTCCCACCCCAAAAGGAACATCTACAACACACCCAAGGCTCAGGGGACATCATAGAAAATGTGGAAGAAAGATTTTAAGTTCCATGAACCTGTGGAGTACTGAAAACAAAACAAAAAACAAAACTGTCTTCCGGGCATGACAGGAGCAGGACATCCCAGAACTCTCAACAACTATGGCTGCATGCACAAGACATACAGAAGACTAAACTAGCCAATATTCCAGAATGTAGGAGACTGTGTTGTAAGATTCCACCCCTGAGATTACACAGGTGGGCAACTTCTGCAAAGGGAGGGACAGTCAATTTTCTTCAGGGACAAGACATTATATGTACTGCCCATGTTCTAGTGGTCAGTCCCACCAACATACAGGTAATACCTGCTGGACTCAGAAGGTCACCTTGTGTGTGTGGTGTGTGTGAAGGAAGAAGACATGAACTTGGTAGTTCATGGTGTGGGTATACCAAGAGGAGTTATGGATGTGCAGATTAGGTGTTTTGCTTGTTTCTTTTTGTCAAATGGAAACAAGTGAGAGCCATCTGGGAAGAGAGAAAATCAGTTAAGAAATTGCCTCCCTCAGATTGGCCTACAAGCAAGTCTGTGGGGACATTTTTGATTATGTATCAGTATGGGAATGCCAGGCCCATTATGAGTGCCAAAAAGTAGCTAAGCAAACAATGTGGAGCAAGCAAGTAAGCAGCACTTCTCCATGGCCTCTGCAGTAATTAAGGCCTCTAGGTTCAGGCCTTAAGATCCTTCCCTGACTTCCAAAGATACCTCACAGGAACATTACTAAGCAATACATTCCAAAATGGTCATGTAAAATGACCTTACATGTCATATGGCAAGTGAGAACTATAAACTGAAACAACAGAATAGCATAAAATGTTATAACAACAAACACTGGACAAATGTGGAGAAGTAAGAACTTTTATTATTTGTTAATGAGAATGCAAAATGTTCTAGGCCTTTTAGGCAACAGTTCAAAGATTTCTTACATAGTGAGAACTACTCATACCACAGCATCCAAGAATCACACTCCTTGGTATTTATGAACACAAACTGAATGTTTACATCTCAGCATAAACATGAATACATGAAGCAGTCAGATTCACAGTGGTCCATGGACAAGAAACTGAGATGTCCTTCAGCAAGTAGATGGAAAAATACAGACAATGGAGCATCAGTTAGTATTAAAAGTAAATGAGCTTTCAAACTGTACAAAGAAAAGACATGGAAGAAACTTAAATGAAAATCACTAAGGAAAATATGCAAACCTGAAAGGGAAACACTGTATACAATACTCTGGAGAGGGCAAAACTACAGGAGGATTGTAAGATCTGAGAGCAGGAGAGGTGAAGAGGAAAGGGTGTTGCAAGGCCGTGAGAAGTGTCAGCTTCAATTAGACAAATTAAAAACTGTGCTTGATTGTAGTTATGTGACTCCGTGTGACAGAAGCAAATCTATTCTATTAGACTGTTCCCAAACTAGCTGTAATTATTTAAATTTAGACTCCTGGATCAGAGAATATAGGTCACTCTCTGATGTCCTTATTGCTGGTTATTAATAATACTCTTCTGCTGTCCATCCCATAACCAACCTCCTGCTAACACATTTATTTCTGCCATTTAATTCCTGACATGCACTAAGCCCTTTCCTAGATAGTTTCATTCCTTGAATAACTGGCATCTTCCTTACTTGTAACTGCCTGGCTCTCCTGTAGTTAGATGTATGCCTATTAATTCCTAATTCACAGCTAAGCCCCAAAAAGCTCAAAAAATTCATATCAAGGGCAGTTCTACAGCATTCCTACCACCAGGCTCTAGGAGGACACTTCTGCAAAGTCTTTGCTATGCTCAAACACAGAAATGTATTTTCAGTGGCAACTATTCAGTTTGGTTGCTGTTGTCCTTCACCTTGGACACCACCTTCCTTCATGCAGCAGGAAAAGGAACAGGAGCATACAAAACTGTAAAAGTAAACAGACACCTTATTTTTAAGCCCAGTTTGTTCTTAATGGATTTTTATAATGTGTTTTAAAAAATTAGTGTGAAAAGATTTATTTTTGAAATCCTCATAATACTATATCAAACATCATCCTATTAATATTTCATGTTTTTAAATCTATCATCAAATGTCTCCCTAGCTTTGAGTTTGCTGAAGTTGTAGACACTGAAGTCTAGAAAGCTGAGGGAAGGTGTGAATAAGAATGGAATATTCAAGGTAAACTTCAAATTTTAAATGTCTAAGTAAAATCAGTCATTCTACATGCATTTCAAAGAAACTCAGTGACAGAAATAAAATCATGTTTAATAAACTCTAGTGTGACTAATAAAAGTCCATGGCATGAAGATGCTAGGAAACAGAGATGTTACAGCAAGGCAGAAGGATAGAACTTATTAATCTATGTCAAATAATTCTATAAAAGCTGAAAATTACTTCCCCAAAGGAAAGTCACTATAATAAAAGATATTGAGAATTTGCTTTTTAGAAAGCAGTTTAGGTTGTGCTTTAAATAATATTTATAAAATGATATCCAGGCATGATAAGATAAATTATAAAACTAAATACAATATTCACACATGGTGATTTTCAATTAATTCTACCGAAAATAATTTTCAACTGATACCTACCAGCGTGTTGCTTTATTATACTGATACTATCAATGATCACAATATTTTATACAAAAGAGAAATGATCTTTTCCAAGTTTCATCTAATTTTTCCTGATTTATTTGTACTACAGTTTGAATAAATAATATCATAAACATTATTCTTTCTAATATACCATGGGGTGTTTAAATTGCAACCTCAGTCATCCCTTGGCAATCCTGTACTTGTCAAATACATAAGATTACATTGTTTGTCTAGAGCTTAGATTTTCAGAAACATTGTTAAAAGCTGTCACAAGGGGGATATCTCTTTATCTAGAGGCTAAATACAAATCACCACAAATCTCACAACCACACATATCTCTACACTAAAAGGCATCTAGGATACAAAATAAAAAGCAAGACAAATACTTCTCCTTCTAAAGTTTCTGAGACAGAGCCAATAAATATTTTTTTATTTTAAATATAAATAGATTACATATGAAATACCAAGTCAAATTAGACTTCAAGAACAAAGTAATTTAAGCATACAAATATTTTTCTTCACAGATAAATGTGGATCCCATCAATTCCCTACTTCCTTATTGTGCACTTACAACCAGTAACTTTTCCCCATGAAATCTGTCTTTCCATTTTCACACCTTCAAATGCCAGTAGTTCTTTGAGAGTTCTCACAGAAATATTGAAGGATAACAGTGGAAGAGTAGTACTTGTGTAAGGCCTTATTCTACATCAAGGGAGGTGGGTGAGAGATCAAATGCCAAGGCTCTGAAATCTGTGTGGCTGATTTCTGCCTCAGGTAACTTGCTTATATTTGCTTTTGATAATAAGGTATGAACAGATAAGCTACAATATGCAAATGTCTACTTGGAAGCATGTTTTCTTACTTTTGTAATTGCTATTAATTCAAAAACAAATTAAACTAGGAAGTTCTGAAGAGAACCAATTAACCAATTTAGGAATCAGCTCAAATGAAAGTCAATGTCCCTTACGTTCCCCCAACATGATGCTTTGTGACTCAGAGATGTCAGCAACACACATGTGAATGGGCTTCTGTTTAATTTTAAATTCCTATCCATCCTGTAGTTTATTTCAAATGGTTTTATTCTGTTCAATACCATAATAACGTAATTGAAATATGTGTGGACATAGAACACAGAACTAAGAATCATAAGAATGAGTGTCTAGCCTCAAGAAATATTTGGCCCAGGCTTGTTAAATGACAGTGACATAAAAAAGATTACAAATTCAGTAATGTTTTCACCTTGAAACCAAGCTAACAAATATGCATGATTTTTCCTCATTTTGTTCTTTTTCATAGATGTTAGTTATTGCTATAAGCCCTTTACACAGCTTGCTCAAAAGATACCCGATCCCCAAAGTCTACATTTCCCTTAAAGACAAAAGTTTCCACCACAGTGGTTCTCTTTTGAAATACTTAGGTATTCTGAATCAAACTTGACATGAATACGATTCACAAAACAACACTGGCCAATGCATAGGTGTAAGAAAAACATACGATAACAGATAACCTTGGGCATTTATTATTACTTATCTCTGAGTGTTTGTTTTATATTGTTGAAATAGTTACCACATTGTCACTTCTATAACATGATGGGATAAGTCTGTGCAAGCACAACATGTTTTATGAATTGTGATCATTTCTGATCATTTACACACAGAGGAATAAATTTAAAGTTTAAGATTAATGGGACACTTGAATTAACTTTGGAAAAATTAAAACATTGTTGTGAAAAACAGAGGGAAAAAAACGAAGTTCAAAATGAGAAGTTCAAAAACATCACAAGACAATGTGTCAAACATGACATTTGTATAACAGAAAAGATAACAATAAAACAAATGTCTAGAGTCTTTAGGGTAGTTTTTCCTTCATCAAAGGAAGACAAGGAGAAAGAGGGGGAGGGGAGAGTGCGCCATTCCTGCACTGTGAATTCCTTGGGAAAGAGCTTTTGTTATTCATATTTACCGTTTCAGCAGGAAGTGAGGGTTACCACACAATAAGTGTTCAAATGACGTCTGCAGAATGACTGAATGTTTGATTTATATTAGAAATTCACAGGCTATATTATTTTTACATACTCTAAAACGTTATATCATTAATTAGATACTCTTCACAAAGAAATAATTTTTGTTAATGTTGTTTTGTTGTTAATCCTTATAAATACATTTCTAAGAAAAAAAGACACATTTCTCAACTACATTACACTTAGAATCACGCACTTTATTATAGTTTTAACACTTCAGCACCAGTAGTCTCTGCTGCATTCCCAGATGCTGCACTACAGGGCTCAACCCCACTGCCTTCCACAATAGCTGCTAGTCTTCACTTCAGTGAAAAGAAATATGCTTATTTAATTGCCAGTCTTTTCCTTAGAGGCTGGTTCTTTTGTTCTGGAAATTTCTTTCCTTTCCAGATATTTTAAATTTTTTAATTAAATGTGTTTTTTGATAAATCAATACACATATACAAAGCATTCTGAACATGCTTTCCCCAAAACTGTCTTTTATCTCACTTCCATCCCTGTGCTCCCCCTCTCCTTCCTACCAGCTCCTTTCCCAGATGCATGGCTTAGTTTTGTTTTGTGACATTTAGTTTAACCAGAGTCATCTATGTAGTTATTGGATCAGAGTATTGGAGCCTAATACGAGTAAATAGTAAATAATGGGGTTCTCAGTGGGAACATAACTGATCTGTATGCCCTCACCCCATCCTTCCGTTTATCAGTAGCAAATATTCAGCACTAAAGAGTTAGGCTTCTATCCCCTCCTTCATCCATTTCTTAATATTGAAGGGACCATTCTGGTGCAGACCTAAGGAAGACATCCACACCTGAAAGGAGTAAGTAGTTGCAATTTTTTGTTTTTTTCTAACTTCTTAGTAGTTTGAGTTAGTTTTTAAATGTACTGTTTATTATCAAAAACTATTATGCTTGAAATTTATTTTATATTGTTATTAGGTAAGAATTTAAATATTTTTGCACAATCTATGAAACTTCTGAACACTATGAAGAATTTTTCACAATTTTTCATAATTATAAAGTATTATGTAGTGTATTTTTACAAAGAGAAGTCTTTTTCCTAGGTTGATGTCTATAAAAGATTGAGAATGACAATGGGGTAAGCAAGCCTGTGTCAATGTTCAGGGCTGCAGGATCCTTAATTAATAATGACTAATCATAATATTTTCTGCTGTTTCACCTAGTTTGAGGTATAACACTGGAAAAGCATATGCATCTCCCCCACCCATGGTGCATGAGAAGTCCCTTGAGAGCAAGGCAGTCAGGTGGACTTAGTTTCACACACCATATGCTAAGCTTAGTGCCTAAACACAGACTCAAACATGGTAATACAGAGTACCCAATAGGAAGAAAGATTGTTTAAAGGTAGAATATGGAGAATCCTGCTGAGAAATGAAGGATGTGGCAGAACCAGAACTCTGTGAGAAACACAACACTACCAAAGAACAGATGTTATAAATCTGCCCACACCAATTACTACGTAAAAGTCGTACAAGCTTTCAAGTCGATCCTTTTAGGGTTATATGAGGTGGGCTAAACCTTTAGTGAGGTCAAAAATTCTCAGGAAAAAAATGCATTTTAATTCTTATTCCATGCCATTACACACTAATCCTTCAAATAGTCTTGTTCCTTGTAAGACTTAAAACGTCACTGATACTTGTGCCTATAACCCTCAAACTGTGAAACTTTCTAACTACATTGAGTGATTTTAAACAAATCTTAAGTTTATTAATAAAAATTTAGGAATCAATAGCCACAGAAATTTTCACAAAAAGTTACATTTGTTTAGACATTATTTACAGATTATGCAACTTCCATGAAACTGTGTTGTGAAAACATGAGATGCTATTTCAGATTTTCCTCAAAATACATTAAGAAAAGAGACTCTTCTTTGAATAATATCTAATTATAAATTCCAAAACAAATGGACCTATTTGATCTTTCTTAGTGCTAGTTCTCTTCATCTGCTGCTGGAAATGAGTGAATGAAAGCCCTGTCTACTTAGATGATCCTCATCAGTTAAGATGAGCTGTCTCCCAGCTGCGCATTGCTGTATAACACGCTAAGTACACTAGGTACGTAGCCTGACTCAGTCAACAGTAATGTGAGTTCAGGAACCAGGTCTTCCAACATTAAAAACAAATCTCATTGATATGGAGAATGAAGGGACATCACGGGACAGAGAGAAGTTGAGAATACCCCAAATGTAAGATCATTAAAAAGTGACTCTCTACAGTCTACAGACTCAGTAAAGAAAACAGCCCGGTAACCTGTCAACATGATCTATCTACTGGTGCAGTAATGACACAGACATTGTGGAAGCAACCAACACCTCTTTGATTGGATTTAAGGCCCACTCTACAAGATGCCTGACAATTCTTGGGTGACTTATTACAGGAGACTTAATAGACAATGGGCCTAGGGGAAAACAAAACACTATTGTTCTGCTAAAGAAACAGCAATAAAATGACACTAACAACACTCTAATATACCCATAGATCAGTGCCTTTCTCAGCCATCACCAGAGAAGTTTCCTCTTGTAGTATATGGGAACTAACACAGAGACCCACCACTGGAAAAGGTGTACAGAGAGAGGCACTCAATCCAAAATGGAGTATCTTCATCAAACCCCTCTCCCCAGAGTCCAGCCAATGAGGTAGAAGAGGAACCAGGAAGATTGGAAGAGCAAGTGGACATGGAAGACCCCGAGGAAACAGCACCTTACAGATACAAGGATAAGCACACATGTGACCTCACAGACACAATACAATTAGCTCACTGTGACCTCACAGGCAATGGGGCAGGGTCTGCCCAGGTCCAAGCCAGGCAGGGTCTCAAGCACTGAGACAGGAAAGTGGACACAGATCACTACTGCTAACCAAGAAACTATCTGTAATTGATAACTGCTTGTAACAGAAAAAAATTAGTTTTCTCCAATGAAGTCTCAATGGATATGCAATTGCACAGCCCCATGATCAACACAAAGTAAATTCAATGGTAATTTTGGAGACTTTTTGTCTAATATTCTTTGTTTAGGCATTTTTCATCCTTTTGGTCTTTTGTTTTTATATTTTTCATTTCCATTTTTGTGGAAGTAATTTGTGTGTGTTTTTCTTGGTTTGTTTTTGTTTTGTTTTGTTTTGGTTTGGTTTGGTTTTCATTCATGTCTGTTTAAAGTGAGAGAAAGGAAGGGGTTAGGTGGGTAGGGATATGGGGAGGATCTGGGAGATGCTAGAGAAGGAGGAAAGGGAAAAGTTTCTATACCCCGATATTGGGTCTTTCCACCAATTCAATGAATTTTTGAATCAGGCCTAATTAATAAGTCCAGGTTTAATCTAAGGAAAGCATTCCTAGGTGTTCCCATGGGAAGAAGAGAAAAACGTGAGGGGAAACCATAAGGAGGTGATTTTAAATGTCCCCTCCGTTGGTGGGGCCAACATTGGCAGGCTTTCTCAGGGGCAGGGACCTGGAAGGGAAGGAGTGGGGCTGGGTGGAGGCTCCCAAAAGAAAGTGTGATCAGAATATATCGTATGAGAAAAATATTTAAATTTAAAAAAAGAGGCTCTAAAGCTTAACAACCCCCAATCATAAAACACAGAGAAATAAATTACAAGATTGAATGGAGGAGAGCTGAGGGTCTCATATCCATATATGATTCTGTTCTAATAAACTGTGAAAATAGGACCTGTTTTTATGAGTAACAATATAAATTATATGAAGCTTATGAATGAATTTATCTTTCAGAGGACAGAGGCATGATTCAGGCTGATCCAAGAGTCTTAAGGGAGAGAATATATTTATATATTGAAATGAAAGAGAGAGAAATGCAAAGCCTTATTGTTATGTTACAAAAATATCCATTAAAAATATAAACAACAGATAACTGTATATAAGTCATGACACTAGTAGAGTGTATGTAGATAGAAGCACTGCTGGAGGGAACCTGGGGACTTCTTATGGAAAGATTTAAAGAGATGCTTGTTCTTCCATCCACCAATTTGCTGTGTAAGGAAGAGTTCACACACACACAAAAATAGCAACTAAGGATATAAAAAAATCCACTGATTTATTTATAATGGTCCCAATCAGAAACCAAATTGTACAATAAAATGTTAATCTTAGAACAAACTAAGATGCAAGAAGAGAAGAGGCCTGTTGACACTACACAGGACATTCACCATTTCAGGTGCCTCTGGAGGCAAAGGACTGTAACAGAAAGTATTCCCAACAGAGGTAAAGGAGGGGTCCTTAGCAATACCATGCAAAACAGGATTCCATTTTGTTAACAGGAAGGGAAGGGAAGAAAAGGAGAAAGACACAGATATAATTAGAGAAAAATTAGGGAAAGTATACATGCACTAAAAATTATTTTTATTGTGATAACATTAATATTTACCATTTAATAATAGCCCACTATAGGCATGGATATATAAAAATTTCTTTATTAAACATTTTATGAAATACTGCTTGTTATTTACAATGTTAAATAATTCCTTTTATACTAGTCTATTTCTTTTTCTTTATAAAAACACTAGCTGTTAGGCTATCCTTGTAGATCACCAATGAGAAGCATTCTGAAGTCTAAGAAAACACTCTTCTAAATAATACATCAGAAGATGTACCATAAAGAAGTGTCACAAAGTTGAGGATATACCAACATTTTGTCTTTTCTTTCCTTTTAATAATTTCAATGATGAATAAATGAAAAACAGTAATTTTTTGCACAAAACTTCTAAAAAGTACTGCACAGGCGAATATTTTAGTGGCAACAGACTAAAGGGTTGGGAAAAAGATTTTCGAAGCAAATGGACCTAAGAAACAAGCTGGTATAGCTACCCTAATATCTAACAATACAGACCTCAAATTGAAGGTTATCAACAGAAATGATGAAGGCCATTTCATATTTGTAGCAGGAAAAATCCACCAAGATGAAGTCTCAATGCTGACCATCTAAGCCCCAAATACAAAAGCTCTTACATTTGTAAAAGAAACATTGCTAAAGCTTGAGTCACACATCCAAGTCCTACACACTAACAGTGGGAAACTTCAACACCCCACTCTCACTAATGGACAGGTCTTCCAGAGAGACACTTAACAGAGAAATAAGAGAACTAACAGATGTTAAGACTCAAATGGGGATCCCCCAGCTCAGCCTGTTTGGGCGCTGGGTCCAGGAGGCAGGAGTCCCTTTGTTTCTATAGCCTGCCAGCAGCAGCAA
>LOJH01036649.1:0-15462 GCA_001685095.1 Ellobius talpinus | reverse complement strand
TCTCCCTCTCCCTCTCTCCCCAGCATCAACATCAGGCCTTTTCTCTCTCTCTCTCTCTCACACACACACACACACTCATTCTCTCTCTCTCTCTCTCTATTAAAAATATTCAATGTAGCTGGCCCACATTTAATCCCAGCACTTGGAGGCAGAGGTAGGTAGATCTCTGAGTTTGAGGCCCTCTGGTCTATGAAACAAATTCCAGGACAGCCAGAGCTGATACACAGAAAAACACTGTCTCAAAAAAACCAAAAAAAGAAAAAAAATTGAATGTTAGGATGGTACCGACATTATTATACTACCAAAAAAAAACACTACCTTGAAAATTTAAAAAGCCCTGTATTTTCTCCACAAAACCTTCAAGTTCTTACTTGTTAAGCTTTTGATCACTTTATTTGCATTCTTTAAACCCCAAGTAAAAACTTGACAGAATATATTGTTAATATGGTTGATTTAGCTATGTTATACTGACTCATTTCCCATTAATTTTTTACATTTCTAGCTATGCTATTCACCCTCTGTTGTTCCCTTTTCCCCCCTGTAGGTATGGAAGGCTTTGTTACAAGAAATGCCCCTTACTGCACTCCTGAGGAATCTGGGAAAGATGACGGCTAATTCAGTGCTTGAACCAGGAAATTCTGAAGTATCTTTAGTATGTGAGAAACTGTGCAATGAAAAACTGCTCAAAAAGGTGTGTGTGGCCCGTGACTTGGTTAGCTAAAGGAAGTTGGCTCTCAAGTGAACTAAGACTTCTCTCATGTCAAGTTGCATTTAATTCAATTCTTAAATCTAAGTTTAATATTTGTTCTTTTTTTAGTAAGTGTCTTTATTACCTATAGTAATAAAAAACTCTGAAGACTCAAAATTGTTATTTTAACTTGAAGTTGGCAACTACCTTCTGTCTGTCTTGTTTCTAGGCTTGTATACATCCATTTCATGTTTTAATTGCATTAGAAACCTACAGAACAGGCCATGGGCTCAGAGGAAAACTGAAGTGGACTCCAGATAAAAAAATTTTGCAAGCATTGGATGCTGCTTTTTATAAAACATTTAAGGTAATAGTTTGTTTATTTAAAAAATACTCATGGATTAATATATTTTGTAAAAACACATTTTAATGATAATAGTTCATCTAGTTTAAAGTGTATATGCATGGGTTTTTCTTAATTAATATGAAGGTGACTGAAAAACTGATGTTGTAAGTTTATGAGTAATTCTTGTTACTCTGAATAACAGCTATTTATCCCAAGATCATTTTAATACATTTTAAGGTCATATTGATAATTTACTGAATTTGAGAATTTGTATTTCTGTGGGTTCCTTCAACTTAGTATTCTTTTTAAATTCCATTGCTAATCATGAGCTGAGTCTCATCAGTCTTGATAATTAGGTTTTCAAAATGGAAATGAGAACTATAAGTTAAAATTTTTTTATTTCAAAATTTTCTGGATTGTGGAGGCCCAAAAATGTAAGCCTATTTCCACCTTGTCAGAGAGTTGGGACATTGCTCAGAATGGTTGATAAGTGTCGCTGCACATTCTGACTCAGGACATGATTACTCGGGTTTTTTGACATTAAGATGGCTCATACAAGTAGACCCATTCCATCCTGACAGATGGTCAGGATGTGCAAGCGTACTTTTGCTCTTTCTTTTCTAATATGAGGTTACCTGGGGAATGGCCTGGTCTATGGAGCAAGTTCCAGGACAGCCAAAACTGCATAGAGAGACCCAGTCGAGAGAAAGAGACAGACAGACAGACAGACAGACAGACAGACAGACAGACAGAAAGACAGAGACCCGGAAGACCAAAAAGAGGTATTTGACCTTGTATTCGTATCTAGTGTCCATCCCAGCATTATTCAAGGAACCAAAAGGTGCCCAGGTGTTTTCACTTTCTGAAGCAAGCACACTACAGACTATACAGCCAGAAAAGGCCTGGAAGGTGCAAGGCTGCTCAAGGTGAATGCATAAGCTTAAGGTTGCTGCTTAATCAGATGAAGTTTCTATTGTGATAGTAAGAGCATCTAGAAATAGAGGCAGTGCTTGTAAGTTGTAAATATATACTTAATGCCACGGAATTATGCCCTTAAAAATGACTAAACATTATTGTTTATACTGTTACTTATCTTTTTCCACAGTAAAAAAATAAAATAAATCTTAGATGTTTCCATGTTACTTCATTGAGAAAAGTCTTTCAAACTAGGACCATAGCTTCTTTAAGTAAAATTAAATGGATTACATTGTTTTCTTTGTTTTACCAATTAATAAGAGGTAGAGTTTTAAAAATAATAGGCACTTAACTTACATATCAAAAAACTAGGCCTTTCCTCTGGGAGCCTTTTGAATGGAAGATGAAGAAATATGATTTTTTTTCCAGCTTACTCTGCCTTTGTCGTGACTACTTTGTTTGCCTTTTAGACGGTTGAGCCGACTGGGAAGCGTTTCCTGCTGGCTGTTGATGTCAGTGCTTCTATGAACCAGAGAGTTTTGGGGAGTATACTCACTGCTAGCACTGTTGCTGCAGCAATATGCATGGTAAGACCCCCAAAACGATGTAGTATTCCCACTCCCAAAATGTGTTTAAAGCAAAACCGTAAAGGTAAACATCATTAAGAATTAGTTTTTCAGAGCTGGAGAGATGGCTTAGCAGTTAAGAGCACTGGCTACACTTCCAAAGGATCCAAGTTCAATTCCCAGCATCCATGTAGCAGCTCACAATTGTCTGTGACTACAGTACCAAGGAATCAGACACCCTCACAACAGATATACATTCAGACAAAACACCAGTGCACATAAAATAAAACAAAAACAGAACAAAAAAAGAGTTGTTTTTCACTTATTTTGTCATTCCATTTATGTAATGTTTAACCATTTTATATCTAAAGACAAAGTTTCAGTTATGCTGAAAATGCATGTGTAAGGAACAGTCAGAATTGAGCTGCCAAATTTTATAGCAAGATTAAATGTTACTAGTATTTGCAAAAGTAGATGATAATTAGAAAAAATATGCTTAGTGGGGCAGAGGTGCTACACGCCTTTAATCCCAGAGATTTTGGCAGAGGCAGGCAGATCTCTGAGTTTTTGAGGCCAGCCTGGTCCAGGGAGCAAGTTCCCAGACTGCCAAGGCTACACAAAGAAAGGGTGGGAGCAATGAGGAAGGAAGAGAGGGAGGGAAGGAGGAAAACATCTTTAGAAGCGCAAACTAGTGATGGGTACTCCATCATGCTTCCATCACCACGTGGCAAGGAAGCCACCTTCATTTCTGCGCCTTTATTCCTAATTTAGTGACATGAGAAGCTTATGATTGTTTATTCGCCTCAGAGGGTGCTGTAAATACCAGTTTCTCAGAGAGTTTTTGAGTCATACTTTTTATTTGTTTTCATGTATGGATTGCATTGGCCCCTGGGGAGAGGGACCCTCAGAGTATAACTCACAGAAGTCATTCTGTCCTTCCACCACGTGGATTCCATTGACTGAATTCCGATTGTCGACAGCTAGCACCTCTGCCCACTGAGCCATCTCACCAGACATCAACAGTGCTGTGACTCTGTATTCTGAAACACAAATATTCAAGTTCAGGAATAATAAGCCCCATAGTTCTTCTTTCAGAGATAAAGTTTTATAAGCCTTTAAGAGATTGTAATTATGTCAGTATGCTGAAAAGTGTTACCATTGCATTTTATAGCTGGTCACACGAACAGAAAAAGAATCTTCGGTAGTTGCTTTTGCCTGTGATATGGTACCATTTCCTGTGACTACAGACATGACCTTGCAGCAGGTTTTAACAGCTATGACTAAAGTAAGATACTGTTTTATTTATATGACCTGTATTTTTTTTTACTTGGGGTATGCATAATATCTGTAGGAAGGAATTGTTCTAACTTCCCATAGCAAGCACAACCAAAAATATATATGTGCAGGCGTGGCAAAGCCTTGATACTGGTTTTACATAAAATGGTGCTCTAAAAATTAGAGCTTCTATGTATCCATTTGAGACATGTGATAGATAGACATTGAGGTAATTTTATTTTACTGTCTTTCTTTCCCTGAGATAGGTCCCAGCAGGTAGCACCGATTGCTCTCTTCCAATGATCTGGGCCCAGAAGACAAACACAGCTGCCGATGTCTTCATTGTGTTCACTGATAATGAGACCTATGCAGGACAGGTGCATCCTACTGTTGCCCTGAGGGAGTACCGAAAGGTAAAGCACAAACCTGTGCACACCAAACCATACTTCCTTCCTTTTGAGTATAGGAAAGCCATTGTCAGATGGGCTCAGCAGTACGTGAAGTAAAAAAGGTGGGGACTACACATACATCACTCAGTTCCAGTGCTAAATATTAATAAGAATGCCCTTTGCCAGCAGCTTTTGATAATGACCAAATAAGTATTTGACCGCAGCTAATATTGTTAATGATACGTTGCATTCCTTGAAAAATTAAATTATCATTTGTGAGTTTAAAGAACTACATAAAGTTACAGTACGTTTTTCAGTCTGTCTTCTAAATTTCATGGATATATCTGTATTGACATTCTCCTTGACAAAAATGTTCTGTTACAGTTGTGTCCTTTTTGGTGGACGTTGGTCACTAGGCTATTGAGCATGACCATGTGGCTCACATGGCTAGAAGGATAAGCAGAACTTGCTGTGAAAAACACTGGTTCTCACAACATAATTTTCCCACAAGCTTAGCATCATTCGGTGTTCATGTTAGAAGTGTAAATCGCCAACCCCATCAGACATCTGCTGAGTCAAACCCCATCTGTAGGCTGCTGGTTTCCCATGAGTGCTTTGCTTTTGAGTGCCATAACGTAGGAAATAGTATTTGCACTTAAAAGCACTTTGGATATGTTGTTGGTTGTTTTACTCTTTGAGGGGGGGTCCGCCACCCAGCTCCTCCATAATCACACAGAGGCTTAGTGTTTCCTATGAATGCCTGCCCTTAGCTTGGCTTATTTCTAGCTAGCTTTTCTTAAATTAACCTGTCTATCTTTTGCCTCTGGGCTTTTCCCTACTATATATTATTTACCTTTCTTTACTTCTTACTCTGTGGCTTGCTGTGTAGCTGGGTGACTGGCCCCTGGAGTCCTCCTCTCCTCCTTTTGCTCCCTGATCTTCTCTTTCCTGATTTCTCCTCCAATTTATTCTCTCTGCCTGCCAGCCCTCCTGTTTCTCTCTTCTGCCTAGCTACCGGCCATTCAGCTCTTTATTAGATGAATCAGGTGTTTTAGGCTGATAAAGTAACACAGCTTCACAGAGTTAAACAAATGCAACATAAAATAATGCAACACATCTTTGCATCATTAAACAAATATTCCACAGCATAAACAATTGTAACACATCTTCAATAAATATTTGACAACATAAATATTAGTCCTAAGTCTCTTTTGCTAACTGGATTCTGCACAAATTAGTTAGCTGATAAAATGTCATAGCAGATAATGGTCCATACATCTTAGAGTTGGTTCAACAGTTTTACCTTGTCTCCAAAACAAATTTATCATCAGAATTGGGCATGGTGATGTAGCATGTAATCCTAGTACTCAAGAGATGAAGGCAAGGAACTAGAGAGGTGAGTCAGTAGCTGAGAGCACACACTGCACTTGCGGAGAATCTGAATTCATTTCTCAACACCTATGTTGGGAGGTTCCTAACTGCCAATAACTCCATGTCCAAGAGATCTGATGTGTCTGCAACCACCTGCATCACACATAGACACATTAAAAATAAAGTCTTTAAACAAGAGTCTAAGGCAAGAAGATCTTTGATTTGAGGCCAGTCTAAGCTATATAAGGAGTTCAAGACTAGCCTGTGCTACATATATAGTGAGATCTTGTCACAATATATAAATAAGTAAGGGCTGGATATGTATCTCCATTGGTAGAGTAGTTGTCTACCATACATGAAAGCTCAATCCCTAGCACGGCATAAAACTCAGGGTGGTGATATATGCCTATAGTCATAGCATTTGGAAGATAGAGGGAGAGGGTCATCCTCAGCTATATACCAAGTTTGGGGTCAGCCTGGGCTATGTGAAATCCTCTCTCAAGGAAAGTTTATCAAAACAAGTCTTTAAATATATTTTTTTCATAGGTTTGTTATAGTACATGACAAAATGAACCTTCATTGATTGTTTCTTCCTTAATAATTAGTTATTGTGATATTAACTACATATCAAGAGACTGGGATTATAGCTCAGTAGTAGAAAGCTTATCTATTATACTCAAGGTCCTGGTTTGATCCATAGCACAAAGGATAGGTAGGAAGAGGAGAGAGAAACAGATGGGAGACGGAGCAGAGAGTCAGAGAGAGAATGGGGCAGAACTATAGTTCTGGAGGGTAAGATTTATTGTATATATCAAAATTGTAAGCTGGACTTGGTGGTGTACACTGCAATCTCGGAATTTGGTAGGATGGACCATGGTTGTGAGTTCTAGACCAGCCTGACAAAAGGTCTTAATTTTTTTTGTTTTTCTTGCATATAATTTTATATGTATTTGCTTTTCCCTCTATTTTCCGTACAGAAAATGGATATTCCTGCTAAATTGATTGTTTGTGGAATGACATCAAATGGTTTTACCATCGCAGACCCAGACGATAGAGGCATGTTGGATATGTGCGGCTTTGATACTTCGACTCTGGATGTAATTCGAAATTTTACGTTGGATGTAATTTAACCATAAGTACCAGAATGACCTGAGGGGTTTACTGCTGTAGTGAGCTTCATGGAAAAGTTACAGCTACTTCCCAGCGAAATGCAGTAGTGAGAAGTGTCATCAATGTGTGCATGATGGAAATGGACATTGCCAAGAGCAGGAAAAGAGGGAAGGAAGGAAGGAAAATCAAGTTGAGCCCAAAGGTGCATGTACTCAGTAGCTCTTGAGAAGTCTTCAGGATACTGTAGCTTTCTCTATAGAGAACTTCTTTTTAATAGACACTGTAAAATCATCATGTTTTACTCCAGTGAGTCACTCATTTGTACTTTCAGCAGCTAAGATGCAAAAGTGTAAGTAGCCTCACATGTCACTTGTTTGAGAAGTGCTTGTTTTCTTAAATGTTTTCATTGGAAACGGACAGTTTTGATACTGTCCAAATACTGTGAAGTGCACTAGACCATGTGACTGTGATGGAAATGAACCTCACAGGGTAAACTTTATACAAAGGGGTTTAAAAAATACTAAGAAACTTGGTACAACTAAATTATGAATGAGTTTTACAAATCCAGAGTTTTCTAAGATCATATGAACAACAGCTTTCTTATTCAATGAAAAGGGTGTTTTATTTCAGGTGTTTTGTTTGTACTTGCTAGACTTTGTTGCCATTTAGTCAAAACATGATGGCCATCCCTAAGGGACTCGTTGAGTTCGTGTAAGTGGAGGAATTTGATTGTGTCCTTGTATTTACTGCTGTAAGTGAAGGCACACTTAATGATTCCCTCTGAGCATCAACAGTGTCTCATACTTAACCACTTTCCTGTTCTCATCTTCATTATGGAAACAAAGTGTTTCCATGTTTAAGTCCCCCATCCATAATCCTGATAGTATAACAATTAAAATCTCAACTGTTAAACTCTTCCCATACCTTTAAAATACCTTGAACTACTTTTTATATTTTTCTAATATTAAGTTTATCTGTAGACTTTTCTATTTGTGTCCACTACTCATATTGTGTCTTATTTCTTATTGGATAGAAATATAGAAATTATAGAAACTATAGAAATAATAAAGCAAGCTCAATCCCTTAAGTTCAAAGGCAATTTTAGAGTAGGCAGCTATCAACCAGTCAGTCTGTGTAGTAAATCTAAAAACGTGTTTCATGTAACTTAAACTTCTTTTCACCATACTAACATACATTCATGTTTTCATTGGGAGGTTTAGCATGAAAATGGCCTGTTGAAAGGCTAGCAGCTGTTCTCTCAATTTTGGAATGGTATCTAAGGTAGTTTATACTGAAACTTTAATTTTTTATGTATTCTTTAAATATTGAAGGTTTACTGAGGGCTTATAAAACCCTCTCACTTTATATGAAAAGTCAAAATTAGAAAGTGTAGGTTATATAACCTTATGTATTTAGAGGGTAAAGTTTTTTATTTTGGGAGGAAAGTGTCTTTGCTATTGTGAAAATTTGTGTATACATGTTCTTCTTTTTCCTAAGAACATTAGGTTTTGAGAATAGGAAAATGTTCCCTTTCAATAGATTTCCTATATTAGTGAGGTCGAATATGGAGCTGTTCGTTCTTTCTCCGCCAGCCTCCCACCCCCTGTAGGTATTCTTTCAAGCCAGTAACAGTTCTCCAGTGTGGTTAGCAAAGATAGTAAGTATTACCTTCCACTCTACACGCCATGGCTTCTGATGCTGTTCTGGCTTTAACCCTGGTCACATGGGGAATTTCACATTTTTACTTTTGATACATTAAAGTTTCATTTTCAAACTGAATTTAAGAAAAACTCTAAGAATTACATGAGAGCTATTGACTTCTTTAAACCCAGGATATAGTTTTAATATGATCTAACTTATTATTAAATGTTACATGGATTATTATATAAATGGCTTCTTTTGCTTCTGTGCTATTTGGATAGTGCTTTTAGGCAAGCAGAGTATGTCTAGGAGGAAATATTTAATCCATTAGGGGAATCAGATTAGAGGTGACCCTTCTACAGTATTTAGGTAGGCCTAATTAAATAGGTTAAGATTGAAGACAGGAGCCAGGTGTGGTGGCACAAGCCTTATTCCTAGTACCGGGAGGCATGGGCAGGTATAAGTAGTGAGACCCTATCAAAAAAAATTTAAGAAAGAAAAAAGAAAACAAAAGAAGACCCCACTAAAAGCTGTTTTATCTCCAAATCACAAAAATTCAGACTGGAAAGAAATCTTAGATAACTTTTTTTTCTGCTGTCCTGGAGCTATGTAGACCAGGCTAGTCTCAAATTCACAGAGATTCCCCTGCCTCTACCTCCCAAGTGTTTGGGTAATAGACATATGCCACCATCCCAAG
Organism: Ellobius talpinus; assembly: GCA_001685095.1. NCBI lineage: Eukaryota > Metazoa > Chordata > Mammalia > Rodentia > Cricetidae > Ellobius > Ellobius talpinus. The sequence continues at coordinate 6,464 of LOJH01036649.1, read as the reverse complement.
CATAAGGCTGGATGATTTTGGAGACAGGTGGCCTAAGAAGGCTTTGCCACTCTGGTTACCATTCTAGCCTTTTCTTTCTCCTACATGGGAGCACATTGCTTTAATAAGAGATATGGTAGAATTATGCAAAACTTTATTCAGATATTAGGAATTGATGATATGCATAATTGCTTTATGAAATTGTGAAAATAATATGTGTTTTTTTAATTTGGAATAACTCACAAACACAATTATGTCTTAACAGCCTATGTTGCTATGTAATATAGCCCCATAGAAAGGATTTACCTCATTAAGCATAGGATATACTCCAGTGGTAAACAAGTTTTATTTTCCAAATTACCACTAGGGTTACTCTTAAGTAAATAGTATGGAAAATACTGCTTTAAAAAAACAATCTTAAGGAAAATAAACTTTATTTCCTAAATACTATGTAAATATTTCCAGGTTTTAGTTATTAGTAAAACAAAACACTAATCTTTTAATCTCACCATTTTCTGAGTAGAATTGCACTTAATGAAAACTAATAGTGAGTGGTTTATGAGTGTGAGGAGTCTGCTAGCAAGTAGAATTTACTTCGCCCGTTGCAGCCTCTTGTTTCTTTTCAAGTGTTGTTTCCTTAGAGACAACAGTTTAACATACGTGTTAAAATTTGGCTCTTGTACAGATTAATGTATCTTATTCGTAGATCGTAGAACCAGCAGCTTAATATTTACCTAAAATTGAAACCAGAAAGGAGGCCTTTCAACACAAGTTCAATATAATTTTTAATTACAAACACTAAGATGTCACTATTCTCTGGTTAAAGTGAAAGAAGAAATGTACTTCAAGAAAGAATGGAAGCAAAGCTCAAAATTAAAATACCACCGTGCTGTTACTGACAGGCACTTGCTTATAGTAACCTATTTGAGTAACAAGTCTGCAACTGACAAAGCACTGTTTGACAGGTTGTTCTCACTTTTCTAGACTTTGAAAAAAAATCAAAGCAGTTTAAATTTGAGACTATAACTATTAAGAACCAGCTTTAGAAGCACAGTAAAGAGACATCTAAGCAGGAAATGAAGGCTAAATCATTGTAAGTTCTTGGAGATTTAGTTTTTTGTTGTTGGTGGTGGTGGTGTGTGTGTGTGTGTGTGTTTGTGTGTGTGACTTAAATATACTGTCATAGGGCCAGCAAGATGTCTTCATGGGTAAAAACACTTGCCACCAAGCCTAACGAATTGTGCTCAGTTCCTGGACCCTACATGGTAGGAGGAGAGAAACAGTTCCTACAAGCTATCCTCTGATCACATGCATGCAATGGCATTTGTAATGTGCATGTGTGTGGAAAAGTGGGAAACAAAGATATTGCAGCAGATCTGGTGACTGTGATGTGCTTCTGTTAACAGTAACTCAGAATGGAAAATCTAGTCTTGGATTAGGTTGTTTTTGTAAGGTACAAATTGTTTTCTTGGAGAAATGTCATACAGCCATAAGGAAAGATCAGAAAAGACAATGGGTTCTGCGGTGAAATGAGCCAGTATTAACTCTGAATTGACTTTGTTTTCCTGATTCTTGCTAATCTCTTATTTCATGGAAGATTATTTCAGGTCTATTTTTCTCCTTTGCAAGTCTTCTCACATTTTTGTCTTTTTTCCAGTTTGATCCAATTGGGTAATAAACTGCATGACCAGAAAGTCATCCACATTCAGGCTTAGGGTGAATCTCTTGCAGGTTGTTTTTCATTTTATATAAATTTAAGAACATAATTTTCAGGATTAGACAGATGGCTCAGTGGTTAAGAATCTTCCAGAGGACCTGGGTTTAATTTTCAGCACCCACATGGCAGTTCACAACTGTCTGTGACTCCAGTTTTGGGTAATCTTAAACCATCACACAGACATACATGCAGGCAAAACACCAATGCACATAAAAAATAAATAGAAAATAATAATAAAGTACCTTTCCAAATTACTAAAATAATACCTGGATTGATACATTCTCTCCCCAAATCAAGAGAGAGAATACCTTTATAAGTATTCCAGAAATTTTATGGCCATTCAGTAAGATCAGTTACTCAGAATCTGTTTGTAATTATTGATAAACATTAAAAAGAGAAGTGTTGTACTGTATAAGGAATCTAATAATTGACAGTTTCAGAAAGTGACGCTTACATCCTGTTTTTCCATCATTATAGACTCCAAGTTTACAAAGTGTTCCACCTGAGTGTCCCTGCACACACATACACTGAGCTTATAGTATAAAAAGCCTTATGATGATGTATATTGGCATTCAGTATCCTTCTAATTGGTAACTATTTGCATTTTTAAATAAAATCACTGTGAACTTTAAAGTCAATTCTAAAAGTTTTTTCATATAAAAGACTAATAATGTTGTTAAATGTACTGAGTAAAATAACAAATGGCACACTTTTCCTAAATCTTTAAAATAAGGTATATTAGAAAATGGAAAGGAAAATCTGCAAGATCCTATTCCTGAATTGTGATTGTTTCCAGTAAGCATTTGTTAATAAAATGAAGATATACAAAAGCTATTTCTGATCCTAGAGATAGTTTGGCCTTTCTACTTTATCCCTGCCTTTAATCATCTTAAGTTTGTGAACACAAGTGAATTTTTATTTTAAAATGTTTGAACTTCTGTACTTTTTATAAGTTAGCAGAATCTGGATTTGAAAAAAAAAAGAAACTAAATTTCTTTATTTCTGCTAATTTCACTTTACTGTATGTTTGGATTATTAAAAGTGCTGAATGGGTTAACATCCTGTTTACTACATGTAAGTGGTAAATTATATCGGTGAAAACATTGCATTGAAATTTGTGTCTAAGTGACTGTTTAGGCTTTGTTTGAAGCGTAAACTCGAACCCCAGTATGACTGAATTAGATTTTAAATAGATAGTGAATGAATACTAATAAAATAGTTCTTGTTTCACTGTTCTAAATATAGACTCTATATTTGGCACAGTTGGCCAAATAGCTTTGTAATTTATTTGAGTTATAATTTTTTTATTGCAAACTTAATAATGGAGAATTCTCCAAAGGAATAAGATGTATGAAGTTGAATTTAAAAGAACTGGAGCAGGAGTGTTACGCTCTGTTTCCAAACTATCCATTTGTTTTATTAGAATTACATTCATTTCAATAATTGGCCAATTGATGAATCTTTCAGGTATCCAGAATAGTGTCTGCAAGAAATAAGTTATAGTTATATAAGAGCCTTAACGTGGAAAAAATGACTCTTTTGACTGCCTTAAAATGTGACTAGCTCTCCTTTCCAGACATACTAGTTTCTTTAGAGTCTGTTAATCAAGTAATGCCTTAATAGTGTCCTAATGTTTCTGAAGAGTAGAACTTACAGGGTCTTCTAGAGCATTTAATATGATGTAATTAATGGAAACTTAACTGTTAGGTATTAAACCTGATTTTACATTAAAAATTTAGACATGCAAAGAATAATCTGGCTATGCTGATGTGTGGTAAAACATGACTGCACCATCAGTATATTTATGGTTACTTAAGGTTTTTTATTGTTCTGTGTAACCAGTTATCCAGAAGCTGGACTTCCTGACCATAACATGACCTCCAAGGACCATGTTGCATATTTAACACTGAATGAGAAGTACAGATGTTGAGTTTCAAGGACTGCTTTTTAAGGGAAATTTTTGAGGCAAAAGGCAAATATTTTGGTTCAAGCCTGTGAGCAAACTCATCTAGAGGAATGAATATAGAATTAAAACATTGAGACTCTTGCAATAAAACTGTCAGGCCAGTGACTTGTTTCATTGAGTTCACATTTTGTGTTCACTTTGCCTTTCAAAGCAGGAATATCTTATGAAACTGAACGAGTGCTTTAAACTGTCATGCTGGTGCTTAAAGACATATTAAGCTGTTGTATAACTAACTTATTTTTAAGGAAAGGAGCATGGAGAGGGCAAGCAGGGCCTTTCCTAGGATGTGTGATTAACTGATGCTGTCAAGTCTTCCAGGTTTGCAGTGTAAGTAATGTGTAACAATGTGATGTTGCTATTTTCTAATGAGGAATGGATGAATGCTTCATTTCTTACATTTATTTCATGATAAAAGTTTTCACCCACACTGAGTATCTTTCAAACCTTGAGTTTCCTTCAAACCTTGCAAAATAATCTATTGCATACAAGTTGACTATTTCTTACCTGAAATGGTTGGGACCACAAGTATGCTAGGATTCATTTTTCAAATATTGGAATTATTTTCATATGGGATATTCTGTATGAACCTCATATATATCATATGAAAGCAAATTTGTCTTCATGTACTTGCATTTGACTGTGACTTGTCAGTTGGTCTGATACGGAACTGTCCACGTGGCATTATGTTAGCTCTCTCAAGTTTCCAGTTCTGAAGCTTTTTAAAACTTTGGATTTTCAGACGAGTGATGCTTAAATAAGTCATTTCGGGTGGAGTGAGTGGGCACTACATGAACTGTTGTCACCGGTTTATTGTAGAAATTGATAGGTGTACCAAATAAATTTTATGCATATCAAATAACTGTCTTTTTATCCTTTTAAGAAACATTAATCTTAAGGTTATAATATGCCTTATTTGTAAAACCCGGAAGCAATCTGTTACAATTCAAAAGATAAAAAAATTGACTTTCCATAATTAATATTTTCCTTTTTTCTCTAGCAGCATGTGCATAAGGTATATGTAGTTGTGGATTCTTTTCCAACCACGTTCCATCAAAGGATCACAACAATTGATTTTCATCAAAGAGCAAACATTTTTAATCATTAGTTTATGTGGGGACGGGCCAGTGCAAGTTACAGCACAGGATGTGGGTTCCAGCCGTCAGACTTGGGTCTTTCCGCTTGGTACAAACACCTTACTTTCTGAAACTGGGTTTTGCTTTAGGTTCATATTACCCTTTTTAGGGCCATATAATATGGAGAAGAGTGTGAGAGTCAGTGTTATAGACATCGAAAGCCTGCATGGTATATACACCTGTAATCTCACACATTTAAGGTCAGACTGGGCAATAGAACAAGACCCTCAAAAAGCAACGTTTGTAGCCTGGAGTCTTCCCCAATCCCCTACTGTCTTGGCTAGGCAAGTAAGGAACTTAGAAAACCCTGAGGGGTCCAGAAGAAACCCACACGTTATTAAGAGTAGCCTTTGCATATCTCAATACTGAACTCCATTCCAGGTGACTTAGCCTCCATTTATTAGTGCATCCTAAAGACCCAAGGTTCCAGTCAGTTGTTCCTTACCTGCTAAGTCACAGGGACTTGAACATTTCTTTACCTTGCTCTAATAAAGTACCAGTTAAGAAATTCACTTCAGTTTTACCATGGTAAACATGTGGTCCTGTCCTGGTCTTCCCCCAAGCAGGCAGCATCAAGAGTTCAAATTAAAGTTCTGTGTTGGCCTAGGTTGTCATCTTTAGGGCAGCTGCTGACTCTGGAAATCTACCCTGCTCCAGGATTTTTATATATTCCCCTTCAGTAGCCACAACTTTAAAAACCAGCTTTTTAAAAACTGCATCAAAAAGAATCTGTACACGTTTTAGTATTGGAGATCAAACCTTGCACATGCTAGGTGCTATTTTCCGCTAAGCACCATACCCCCAAAAGAAAAATAAAATAAAACATTGTATCCTTTAGGCCGAGCAGTATGTCAGTGGGTAGAGAGCATCTGTTACACAGGCCGGATAACTGGAGGTCTGGCCCCAGAACCCTACTGAGGTGGAAGGAGAGAACTAGCTCCAGAGCTGTTCTGACCTCCACATGACATGCATGCATACCACGTGGTGCCCTCCTTCCAACACACAAGTTATATCTTGTGTATGTGTGTTTCTACATTGTACCCAGCATTTCCTTATATCTCTATTTGTACCCTCAAGCATATGCCTGCACATGATGTGTGTGAGAGCAAGCCCACATAGGTGCAAGTCAAGAAGAAGTTTCAGGAGCCAGCTCTCCTTCCACTGTGGGTCCCAGAGACTGAACTCAGATCATCAGGCTTGCTGGGTGAGCACTTTTACCCACGGAGTCATTTCACATTCATCATTTCAAATACTCAGAGAGGCGGAGCCTTTATCCTTACAGTCTCCGCAAAGACATTTACTCTGCTACGAGGCGGGAGCACATCACTTCTTTCACTTCTAGCATCTGTTGATGAGTGGAGTCCTGGTTTGCAAATCAATTCCTTTTGAAGCAACGCTACACCCCAAGAAGTAATCTCTTTTTTTAAGTCATTGGAAATAAAATTCAAAACATAAGTACTGGAAGCACTTATTTCTTTTTAAAATAAAATCACAGATGATAATAAGACATCCTGTTACCTTCTACTGATAAGGCTTATCTTAGAACAAGTCCCGTTCATGTTCTGTTTTCCACAAGCCAAGAATTAGTTGTATAATTCAGTGGTAAGGTACCTGCCTTCTATTCAGGCCCTGGGCCAGCGTCAGAGACTGGCCCTGTCTCCCCACCTCT
>LOJH01036648.1:0-10662 GCA_001685095.1 Ellobius talpinus | reverse complement strand
CTCTCTCTCTCTCTCTCTCTCTCTCTCTCTCTCTCTCTCTCTCTCTCCCATACAGGACCATATATTTGCAAGGAATAATAGTGCCCAACCTCCTTGCACTGCACTGCAAGGAAGTATCCTGTGTTTTCTCTTCCCTGCCCAGAGAAGGCTGCCCCCAGCCGCTTGTATGAATCTCTGCTCCTGTTCAAAGTTAATCTATTATCCATAGTTTTATGTGACACACATGTAGACATACACACTTCACATAGATGGACCCTGTCTGTTATTCTCTATTAGAAATACAAACTCGTGTGCTCATAAATGGATTAGGCAATGCTTATGGAGGTTCCATATTCCCCCCTCCATGTTCATGATAATTTGTATTTTGTACACACAAATAAACCATGATCTGATTTCATGATCTGAATTACAAGACCAAATCACTTACCTCACTTTGCTAGGTAAACTCAGTTTCCTTTCTCTGTCCCTAATTTTCCCCAGAGATTTTTAACATTTAGGCATGCTATGCAGGTACTAGTCATTTCCCAATTCCTTTGGTTTTTGTGCATTATTTGACTTTCTTACATACCATTTCCCTCTCTGTTCAAAGTGGCTGACTCATGTCATAATTTCTTAAACTAATATCAAAATAAATCCTTCTATCCCTCCACATTCAAATTAATTCCAGAACTTTTCTTACTACCAAAACTTACCCTGCAGTGGATATGTAGTATTGAAAAACCTACACCCTTTGTAATAAGACAGTTTTTGTTGGCTATATGCATGGTGCTTCCCAGTCCTCTTTCTGGTTTTGGTCTGAGTTCTCTTGTATAATTCATCCTCGCCTATGATTTGGGAGACAATGATGAGGGTGACACTTCCTGGAGCACTATTTGGAACCACATGATCCATAGCTTTACATCTATGTCTGGGTGCTAGCACTGGATTTGATGGATCCATCTTGTCTGTGCTATACCTGTCCACAAGATCTTTGGGCATTCAATACCCCAGGGTAGGTTTCTGCATATGATAATGCTATTTCAATAGGTTATATAATAAGATTTCATTAGGAGTATGGTATGCCATGTCTGTGAGTATGGTTGAAGACAAACCAAAGGTTTTTTTTCATGATCTCTTTCCTTTACTCATCTGATGAATACAAGATGTGCTGAAGAGCATAAAATAAAATGATGCCACTGACATGATGCCTTTCAGTGAATAAAAGGAACTTATGCTCTTTACTAATTGTACAGAGAACAATTAGCCTACTAGCATTATCTGTTCAATTCAGATCAATTAAATGAGAGAGATATAGTCAACTTTCTTTTGTAGCTGTTGGATTGTTGAGTCTAATCCATACTACTGAATAAAGAAGATGCAAAAGGAATATAGTACGTGTCCTAGTAGGGCTCAAAATAAAGTGGAGTCATGGTAACCTTAAAGGTTACAGAACTTTTAGCCTCGGGAACAAATGAACAGACAAACCATACTGAATAGACTAATATGTTTTTTATCCTTATGTTCTCTTAGACGTTGAGGGTTTTATGGTTGTCATTGACCTTGAAAATCTGGAGAATCTTGACGATTCAGTGAATATTGGCATTTTGTCTCATTTATCTGTCTATATTCTATACAGGAAGAAAACAGCAATTTTCAAGTTTTACAGAACAGATGGAGGAGATAAAATATTAAGAGATAACATTTGAATACCCCATAAAACTTTAGTCTGTCTCTTTTCTTAAGGAATAAATACCTGTGGTTGTTGGGAAAGGTTTTCGAGAAGGCTCGTGGTATTTTGAGTAGTTTTAGAAATAATGGAATAGCTTCTGCCCCTCTGAGAACTTCTAATCTGTTCTGCAGAAGCTGAATAGTTTAAATTTGCTTAATTGTTTTATCAGCATGAAGCTTCTCACATCCAAAACAACAGAACCCTCACATGAGGAAGTACGAATTTTAAGACTGAATAAGAAGGTTGCAATATAGGCTGTATTAGGAGTCAGGCATTGTCCTAGCCTCTGTCACTCGGCAGTATTCACTTAGGCAGTACTGTGGTCAGCCCAGGGTCCTATGGCTGCTATGCTACCACTTAGTCTGGATGCAGGTGAAAAGGTCCCTTTAAGAGACAAAAAGATAAGCTTTATTGCTACCTTTTCCCCTTCTGAAGAGGCAAGAAGATCTGTGCCCCTCCCCCTCTGGCTCTTTTCTCCCCTTTACAGTTCTCTCAATAAGCTCTCCACATGAGCTCTGTATGCATGACTTATTTGTCTGTCCCTAAACCCAGCTTCGCCTCTCACCTGCCGCCAAGGACCCTCCCGCGCAAAATCATCACAGGCTGGTTAGTGGGTATCACAAAACGCAGAGGAAACATATTTGACTTTCTCGGTTGAAGACCATATTTTTGAATTTATTTTTCTTCTTTTGGAAGTAGTTTCATGCCTTTAGAATCCAGTTATCTGACGCATGTTGATTCTTATTAAGTGTTCGCTGTTGTGTCTGTTCATCTAATTATCCCACCTTCTCTCCTGTGCTCCAGTTTCTAATGGCTTCCCTTTCACAGTTCACTAGATCCCCAAGAGTTTCTGGAAATAAAAGAATCAGACTTGTCCTAAAAGTGTACTAGAAATGGAAGGGATTCTAAGAGTATGAATTGTAATTGGCTTCTCATTCAGATGGTGAAACAGATTTGAGATGGAAGGGCTTTTCTAATGTTATTAGGTAAGGCTTTCCTGAGGGAGAACTGGAGACTAGGCCCAGTTGGTAAGGCTCAGCAGAGATGCACTGTCAGCAGGAATCCTCCACTGGTTTTGCCCTAGGCTTGGTCTCTCCTTCTGTCCTACTGAACTTAGTTGGGAATGTAGTATTTTTTTTCAGGGTCTTCTTCACTATTAACGCTCAGAAAAGCAAATGTTTTCTTCATTTGGAAGAAACAAATGGTTTTTTTATTAATAGGTAAAAGTGATTGAAAATTATGCCAGGAAACCAGAGCAAGGACTCTATTTGGCTCTGTTGAGACTCCAGACATTACTAATTTTTGCCTCCGCAAATCACAACCATTACTACACACTTCCTCCAGGGAGCCATCAAAACTAGGGTGATTTCTTCTTTAGTTCATAAGACAGAGGGAATCCTTCTCCTCTCAGTTAACAAAACTGAGAATATTCTCTATTTCTCTGACCCAGTAGCTGTTGAGTTTCTCCTACAACTCTCCTTTGACTCTGTCCCTGTGAACAGTATGTTCTCTGAGCCAGACGCCTTGTCTTATAAAAGGTATTGATTTCTCGGTAACTCATGAGAGGAGGACTTATATTGTTGAGTTCTTATAATGAGCCATTTAATCTGTCAAGAATTTTACGAATGCCATTTCATTTTCTCTTCATGAAAACCCCTTTTAGCAAGACTTCTAACCCCTTTTCACATAGGAGGAAACAAAAGCACAAGCATGAAGAAAAGGAATGTCTCCAAGAAATAATTTTAATGAATGGTAAAACAGACATTTGAACAAACTGTTCCTCAACAATTTTTCCAATAAAAAAAGGTTATTGTCATAATAATGGGCACTCAGAATGAATTTAATAAACACAGAACTTTCTAAATATTTAATTTTTACAATTTAATGTAGTTAGGAATATGTATGGTATATGTTCACACATGTAAGTCTGAATGCTATGAGCTCACAAGAATGATTTCATCTTTAAAATAATTGATTTCAGATCGTCAGAATGGTCAGGATATATAAATAATCACTTGTAATTGTCAGCAGAAGCAGTGTCTAAATCTGTATTTTATATCTAATTTATATGTTGTGAAGGAAGAGTGTGCTCAGACAAGGAAGCTAGCCAGCTCTGAGCGTCATTTCCAGTCACTCTGTGAATTGCCTCAGAATAGCTTTTGATGATTTAACACGAACCCTCTAAAACAGACACTAAATTTGGAAGCTTTAAAAAAAAGGAAAAAAGAATAAAAGGTGATGATATTAACAGGATACAGTATTAGTGATAAAAATTCATCTAATCAAAGTTGAGTAGCAAATTGTATTTTCTTTCTAGTATATATTGGGTTTAATCCTTCATTAACAAGCAACAAGTATGAACTTTTCACAAAGTAAATGATTTTAACAATTACAATTGTTTTTAAAATTTCAATATTACTTACCAAAATTCAAGCATGTGGAGATATACCCAAGCTTATCTACCAGTTTTCTTGCAAGTTGCAGTAGTTTCTAGGCAACACTGAGTATTTCTATAAGTGTGTTTTGTACTTGAAAGTCAGAATCTAGTTGATAGAGTTGTTGTCCTTGTTCCAGGAGGGGAAAGGGTGTTGAAAGGAACATTTACAGAAATGTTTCAATATGCAAGGCAGGGCTTAGACTAGTGATGTGCTTTGGAGTGACAAAGCTTTAGAATAATACACCAGGGAAATCTATTAACACTGAAACAATGATTTCCTAGAACAAGGCACTTAGCATCAGCTCAAGTGACCATAAGCAATTTCTTTTTATACATATATATGATCATCATGACAATGAGAAATTCTGAATATATGGATAAACACTATCAGTATTTAGCAGATTGCTGAGAAAGTGGTGCAAATTGCATATCTCTCTATATTTAATAATTGTAGTGTTTCAGACTGTCTAGTATTTAAAATAGTAATTTGTGTATAGTTCGCTATAGCTTCTTTCAAAATAACTAATTGTTATGTGAACACAATCAATTAATGAATAAGGTCAATGATTTGAGAAAAATGTATTACATCACAATGTTGAATTTTATCACAGACTTTTATTCATACTATTTCTTTATCAATACACCAATATGTTAGTTATAACGTGATACAGTCTGAAAAAAAACAGTGAACTTTTTTATAGGATTATCTCACAACATTCTAAAATATTTATTAATATGTTTGCATGTAAGATGCAGAGACCTAAAGATAACAATAATGTTAATGAATACCTAATGCAGTGGTGATAATCTCTCTCTAAATCAGGATCAGGGAAGGTGAAAAATCTAAATGGTAGCATCAGCCTGATGATGTATAAGAGAGAACCCAAAGAGAACTGGGGTTGAAGAAATCTTATTTTAATATTTGCTTATCTAGACATATAGTGTTTTTCTTTGGAAAATTTAACACATGAATAAGTAAATACTTCATATCCCCATTCTCTCTAACTCCTCCAGTGACCCTGTCCCTACACACACACACACACACACACACACACACACACACACACACCACACCTCAGGTTATGGCCTATTATTCTTTTATTTAGCTATATGTAATAATAAAATGTAAATTCAAACAATAATGCCTTCATAATTTGCTGTGTAATTTAAACTATCTTTGATAAAATTTTCTACTATAAAAGGAAGTTCCTCAGGAAGAACCTTGGCATATTGGCAAAGGCTTGCACTCCCAGTGACAGGGAGATGGAGACTGCAGGACTGCTGAGGCCCACAGACCAGACAGCCAGGCTGCAATGGCAAGCCCCAGATTTCTCTGGGACTTCTAAACCAACAAGGTAGATGAGTCTGAGAAAGAAAACAAAGTTGACCTCTGACCTCCACAAGCACAGGCACAGATGTGCGTGCCCATCAACTTCCACACGTACAAAGAAAAGTTCTTATTTGAATTCTGTCCTGAGGCACCAAGATTAGTACTCTCAGCATATATTTATACAACAGTAGTCATTCAACACGTCTTAACTATGAAGAAGTAAGTAAACCCTAGAAATACAGTGTTCAGCAATTTAAACCGAGGCAGTGTCCTCACTGAGCTCACAGCTTGCAAAACATCCAAACAGGCACAGAAGGCTAATCTGTGCTGTCCATCTTCCAAGAAGAAATTATACCTAATATAAACTGTCTTAGTCATTCTCATCCTCAGAGGAGAAATTCCCAGACAGCTACAGTTATACTCATGGTATGTGATGGCTCTGATGTTAGGAATTTTCAGTGCAGTTAAATGAATATTTTCACTCTCACTATGAGCTTAGGTTGCATTATATATTAAATAAAACGAAACAAGTGTATTTCCAGATGTCTTCTTTTAAATATAATCTTTTCCCTCACCTTATCTCCCCTTCCTTTCTTCTCCTTTTTTTCCCTTATAGACACTTCTAACATTCAACATCACAAACTGCAACATAAAACTCAAAGCAACATGCATCATTAGATCCCTAATTTATGAACAGAAAATGTAGGAAGATGATCTATTTTTTTTTACTTTATCATTTTTCAGTGGACAACTTCTCAATGCCTTAGCTTTCCTTTCCCAAGAACATAAAAATGCTTTTAAAAATTATCTGATATAAGCAAACATAATTTGAATGATTGATGTGATAACAAAATCAATGGGTTCATCTCCATGATTCTTTCTGATTCTTAAACTCTGCCTTGCTCCCTAACAAGAGTTAAGTGACATCACAGAGACACACTACTCCTTTTGTATCCTAAGGTAATTTGAGTGCCTATTTCTCTAATCTAAGCAAACACAAATTGCATTGTCATTTTAAATAAAAGATAAAATGATAGATTTCTTTAGCGGTTTCCTGATAGCTGGCTTCCTGGTGAAATAATTCCCAGAAATATATATTTAGTTCCTGCATGGCTAGTTCATTCTTGCAGTAATATGTATATAAGAAAATTGTATAGCTTCCTGTTATCTGCTGTTCTCAATTAATTGATTAAAATAACACCAGATACCAGGAAGGCCCTGCATGGCATCCAAGTTTTTTCTTATTCCAAAAGATATTGAATTTTTTAGACAGTTGTTTCAAAGCAAGATGGAACATGAATCTTAACAGCAGATTATTTCAACCATGAAATTATTTATGAATTATTGTATTCATAACCTATGGGCACTTTAAATAGCTATAATTTAGCTTGTTTTATCTTTGAAATCAATAGTTCTGATGCTAGTAACTCTTGTCTTGACAATAATGTCACACAATTATACATTTATATAAAAATAAGTAGAAAATACATGATTAAATAGAAAGATTTCTTTTTGAATATGTTTCCTATTAAATAATGGATTAAAAGTTTAAAAAAACATGTAGGAGGAGGAATATCATCTATATTAACTTCAATGATAGCTAAACTTTATGCATCCTTTAAGGGATTAACTGTCATCTTTCTGAGAAAGAAGATTATAAATCAGTTCTTAGGCCTAGATTACTGATTTGGTCCTGAATCAAAATTCTCACTTTACCTGAGAGCACTAAAGGATAGGACTCTGAAGTCCTTTAATTCTGTGCATGACTATTTTACTAATACAAAATAAACAACTAATACAAAATAAATTTAAAAGATGCAACATTCTCCTTTAAACAGCATGAGACTGCTGAACTGTGCGTCCTGTTTCTTTTTATATTCTGTACCAGTGGTTCTCAACCTTCTTAATGCTGTGACACTTTAACAAAGTTACTCATGTTGTGGTGATCTTGAACCATAAAATTATTTTTGTTGCTACTTCATAACTATGATTTTGCAGCTATTATGTGTCATAATGTAAATATTTTTAGAGACACAAGTTTGCCAAAGGAGTGACAACCTACAGGTTGAGGACCACTATTCTATACAGACATTGATAAAATTTAGCCGAATGTTAAGTTGTCAAGCATATCGAGATAGGGCTCTAAAAGTAGATAATGGCATAGGTACTAAGGTTGTGACCTTTAACATGCAAAATAATGACCTCAAAAATAAAATTCTAGTTATCTTTGTCCTGGTTCCATGATAATTGTTCAATTGTAGCTGCATATGATGCATGACTACTGTCCTGGAAATCACAGATATCCTGCCTCACATGTGTGAAACAATGATCAACACAAAAAGGGCCATGAATGTGGCAGAGGGCAAGGGGTGGTTTATAGGATCATTTGGAGATGGGAAAGAGAATGGAGAAATGATGTGATTCTATTATAAACTCAGAAAATAAAAATAATTTAAAAATTATAAGCCTAATGGTACTAAAGAATGTATTATTTGTTGGCAAAAGCCCATCACAAGGTATGGCAGGAATTTTAGAGGTTATTAAAGAAATTTCTGAGAGAGAAAGAGAGAGCAAGCACATGGTACAGGAAATGAGTATAGAAAAGGCCCCATAGCTTGCTTGAACTCTGTGCCTTTAGATGATCTTTTCTAAAAAAAAAAAAAACAAAGTAACTGGTAACTGGTATATATCCCTTTCAACCCCCTCCATCTCCAAATACATACATACATGCATACAAACATTGCATACATACATATATACATATAAATGTACATAAACACACACACACACACACACACACATATATATATATATATATATATTCTATTTAGGTTTTACTTTGAAGAAATCCTGAGGTCTCTGTCCAAGTACTATATATGTGTGGTATTTGAATCTGTGGAATCTGTGACTATAGATAGGGACTCAAGCAGCCTATTGTGTCCCCTTTTCTGAAATATCTGGGTTCGATACACTGCTACAACTTTCCCCTTTTCCTCTATGGTTTTCACATGTCAACACTATTTGCCTTTGACTGACAGAATTCCTGTCTTCTTTTACCTTATTTGTTTCTAGCGTCTGATTTCTGTCCTTTTGTTAACTCTTTCCCATTCTCCAATGGCTTTCCTGAGACTCAGGTCCTTGAAATGTGCAAGATGGGCCTTTGGCAGACCTTGACCTTTTTCATATAGACTGTGTTACGTAAAATATGTTCTTGATGACTATGACCTTTTCTAGTGCTTGCGCTGGGCACAGAAAATGTTTTGTGAGCTAACGAGAATGATTTTCGCTCCTGTTTGCTTTGCTTTGTTGAGCCTCCCATCCTGCTTTAGTACTTCATAGCAACATTGAGGAAGAGCTTCTACAATATACTGGCATATACAATAAAGCAATCATATAAAACTATTGAGAGCCATTGCTTAAATTGCTCAAGTTGAGTATCATGCTTGTCTAAAAATTAAGTAAACACCCCTTATCCAGTTCAAACTAGGATGAGCAAACAGAAGAAGAAAACAAAATAAAGAACTCTCCCCAAAATAAACTTGAAGAGGTTGAGCATGGGGGAAACAGGTACCAGGTTGGAGTTCTCAATAGTGGATTTTCTTTGGTGATCTTCTTCAATGTTATGTATAGACTATTATAAAAGCTGGACCTCAGTAAGACATGCATATATACACCCAAGGAAAATCACAAATGGTTACTAGGAAAACTCCTGAAAATATAAAAAGAGTGTCCATACCATTCTCTTTAAATAGTAAGTATCTCATTTAACTAAACATAATTTAAATTCTCCAACATAACAGGTTAACATAATCTCATTGAAGTAAAACAGAATAATCTTAAAATCCATGAAGTAGGTTAGAACATAACTGCCATTGTTACATATTTAAATGTGGCATGAAAATTTCATGTATGTTCCCATAAATATGAGGAATTAACTTTGGGAGCAGAAGAAAGAAAAATTAAAGGACTTAAAACTCAGCTGAAAAAAATGGAATGCATTGTTTTGATTTCTATATGTCCACAGAAAATTCCAAGAAAATAAAACTTACATTTTTGCTGTTTGTCAGAAATTTTCACGTGATGATATAACAATTAATATCAAATGCAGAGCATCAATTAGATAATGTAAATAAACTAACATTTGTATTAGAAGCAAGACATAAAACAATTCTGAGTTAGAAATTGTTTGTTCTTGCTTATAGAAAATCAAGAGGAATCTGTTAAGAAAAAAATAGAGTTTGGTTTTTAAGTTAAACAAGAATTTAGGTCATAAACTCAGCTTGTAAAGGAAATCAAATGTGTCTATATTTACAAGAATTTCAAAATGAATCTGAGAAAAAATATTCATCATTTTAAAAGAAGAATTTATATTGGATCAAGGGTGTCTCCAAATGGGTTCAAACACCTGATACTCCTGCCTCAATTTCCTTCTTCCCAGGTTTTTAGGTATGTATCACTATGCCATTGCATTGGGAAAGAACCCATACAAAATGCCAGAATAAAGGAGAACAATATGGGACCCAAATTTCCCCATTTCAAAATCTGCTAAGTCTATGTACATGTAAAATATTTTAGGGTACTGAGTCCTGTCAATAACAAATATATCTTTTTAACAAATGGTCACCATATGCACAAGAGTAAAGTTGAAACATTGCCTCAAAATGTTTTTAAAATCCTCAAAATAGACTAGAGATATAAATATTATAGCTAGGCACATAAAAATTTGTACTCTTGGATTTGGCAAAAATTCCTTGACAGAACACCAAATCATATGGAATACAGAAAAAAAATAGCCAAAGGCACTTTGTTAAAAATTCAAATTTATGATTCAAAGGACACCTCTAAGTAAATGAAAATCTAATTCACAGGGTGAAAATATTTTACTCTAAAATATTTATAAATTGGGTGTCTCTTCACGGGCCCATATCCATAATACCATAACACCCTACTGTGAACAAAAAGAGGCAATTGGATAGGACACTTCCAGGGAGGCAGTTGAGTAACATTCTTGTGGATGAAACATGGCATTCCAGGCTCTCTGTTTTGAAAAGGAAAAAAAAGAAACAGTAATTTATGTAGACACTGGAGAATGGTGTGCTCTAGAGTTTTAACTATAGCAAAAACTTAGGGAAACACAGAGCTTGAGAGAACAATAATCAACTTTATATGGAAAAACAAAAAACCCAG
>LOJH01036647.1:0-15463 GCA_001685095.1 Ellobius talpinus | reverse complement strand
AAAGAAAGAATCCCATTGAATTGGTGAGAAAAAAAAAGTTTTCCATAGCAAAATAGACTAATGGAACTTATTACCAGCTCTAAAGAGAGTACTGAAAGGATTACTTCAGTTTGAAGAAAAGAATAAACATGTCTAGGAGGTCACAGATACTAAATATACAATCTTAGAACATTTAATTCAAAGAGATCTAAGAAAACACACAAAACACAAATAAACAAAATGACATGAGAATTAATATACATTGTTCAATATTAGCATTCTAAATGCCCTAATAAACAGATACAGACAAGTAGATTGGATTGGAAAATAGACTGCCTCATTTTAGTACCTCCAAAGTACAGCCCACCTCAACACAGACACCACCATTGAGTAGAAGGATGAAAAAAGATATTTCAAGCAAATGAAACTAACAAGTAGATGTAGCTATTCTAATACCTGACAAAATAGACTTCAAATCAAAAATAGTCAGAAGAAACAAAGTTTTATTCGTACTAATCAATGGAACACTCTATTAAGAGGAAATTTCAATTCTAAATGTGTACAAGAATTAGGCACACTAAATTTCATAAAATACTGCTAGAAGTAAAGCCACAGATTAATTCCAACACAGTAATAGCAAATAGTTTTAACCCTACACTCACCAATTTTTGCCTATATCAAAAAAACTAAAGTTAAATAACATCATAAATCAAATGGACACAGTAAATGTTCCAGAACATTTCAGCCAGATACTAAGAATACACATTGTAATCAACAGCACCTAGAGCTTTATCTAAAGTCAGTCACATATCATAACACAAAGCAAGTCTAATCATATATAGGAAAATTGAAATGATATCCTATATTCCATCTGACAATAATGGAACAAAGGTGGATAACAAAAATATAGAAACTAGAGTAAGTATACAAACTCATGGAGACTATGCAATATGCTACTGAATGATAACTGTGTCAAGAAAGAAAGAAATCAATCAATCAATAAATTAGGTGAAGATATAACATATCAAAATGAATGGGGCACAATGAGGTAATCCTAAGAAATGCATATTTATTGCTAGATGCCTATGTAAAAGAGAGAGAGGGAGAGAGAGAGAGAGAGAGATTTTAAATTAATTAATGATATGCCTCAAGGGCTTGGAAAAATGAAATAGACTCCAAACAATTGACTGGAAAAATAATAATCAAAACCAGGGCAGAGATTAACAAAACAGAAACAAAATCCACAAAGAGTTAATGAAACAAAAGCAGGTTCTTTTGAAAAGATAAACAAAATTGACAAACTCTTAGCCAAATTAACCAGAACAAAAGAGAAAAGACCCAAATTAATAAAACTAGAGATGAAAATCAAGACATCACAATAGATATCAATAATTTCTAAAATCACGGTTACATATAAGTCACTAAATTGGAAATTTAGAAAGAAATAGATAAATTTCTAGATATACACGACATACCCAATTAAAATTAAAACAGGATTAAATTTGAAATTCTGAATAGATTTATAAACAGCAATGAGATTGAAACAGTAACAAAACATGTCCCCACTAAAAGTGCCCATGGCAAGACTGATTCACTATGGAATTTTACCAGAATGTCAAAGAAAAACTAATATTATCCCAAGGGTTCCATAAAATAAGAGGGAAGGTCTGGGGATTGAATTTTTTGTTAACTTGACACAAGGTAGAATCATCTCGGAAGAGCAAACATGAAATGAACTGCTTCCATCAAATTGGACTATATAGAAGTCAATAGGGTATTTCCTTGTTTAATGATTGATGTAGGATTGCAGAAAGAGGGACCAGACCATTATGGGTAGTACCACTCCTGGGCAAGTGGTCCTGGATTGTAAAACAAACATAGCTGAGCAAACTATGAGGGGCAGGCCAGAAAGCATCATTTCTCCATGATCTCTTCTTCAGTTCATGTCTACAGGTTCCTGCTGTGAGTTCCTGCCGTGGTATCCCTCATAGTGGCCTATAAAGTAAAATAAACTCTTTCCTCCCCACAACTGATTTTGGTCAGTATTTATCACAACAACAGCAAATTAAATAGGATAGAAGGAAAGCTTTCCAAACTCGTTATTACGCCAGTATTGTCCTGATATCAAAACCATATAAAGACATTATAAATACAAACCAACAGCACAAAAGTCCAATCTCCCTGATGAATATAGTTGCAAAAATCCTCTAGATTTGAGAATTTTCTTCCATGGTTTTATTGAAAATGTTTTCTGTGCCTTCTTCTTTGTCCATAATTCATAGGTTTGGTTTTCTCATGGTATCTCAAAAATCTCACATATTATACTTATGAAATTTTTAAAAAATATTTTCCTCAAACTAATTATCTAATTATTCTACCTTGTTTTCAAGACATTCTTTCCTTCACATGCTATATTTTATTGGCTTATTGAATTTTTCATTTCTAGCTTCATTTCAGTTTGGCTTTCCTACAGAATTTTCATCTCTATTGAATTTTATTTTTCTGTCCTTAACTTATTCCCTTATTTCAAACATGTTTTCTTGGAATGCACTCAAGTGTTTATTCCTGTTCACTTTAAATTCATTCTGATAGTTATCTGTGTAGTCTTTGAATTACTGAACATATTTATCCTTTTCTTTTGAATATTTTATCTGGAAATCCAACTAACTAGATCTCATTAGGAACAGTTCCTATGTGGTAAGTGATTTTGGGTAACACACATGGTTTTGGGATTTTTGTTTCTGTTTTTATGTATTGATTTGCATATTTATAATTTGTTTTTTGGTTAAGTCTTTTGATACAAGTTTTTGGCATGCCCGCACTGAGTGGGTATTTGTATCTATGCTTGGATTATCTGGGTTTAGCTAGTTTATTATTGATTAGGTGGTGCTTGAAGTTCAGTTATGGCACTGATTTTGGAGCTTCAGAAAAGTAACTAAAAAGGCAGAGAAGGGGACAGAAGCATAAGAGTAAAACTAAGCCAGTTGAGAGTTGACAATGAGCGATAAAGCTAGATGGCTGAGAGACAGGGTCAATGGACACTGAATCCTAGAGGTTGAGCTTAGGCAATGCTTTCACTAAGAATGATGCCAACCTAATTCCTCCTAGGGAGGCAATTCATCTCTGTCTGGTCACTCTACAGATTACGACATTTTCTTTTTGGTAAATATCATAGTACTATGATACTATGATATTTAACTTCTTTTTTTAAACTTCTACTCATTATTTTTAAACTCATTGAATATGAATCTAAGGATTCTAATTCTTAAATATTTCTGCCTTTTCAAGGGTGTGATAGGATATTGCCTGATCCCCATTCTATTTCATTTCTCCATGTCCACGTAGAGTTCAATCAGAAATGTGATAGGCCCTTCTCTATGTTTTATTTCTTCAGGTCACTTGAGTTTTTTTTTCCTTATTGTCCATGCTTCAGTCTTAGGCATATACTCAAAAATGTATTCTACTTCTTAATTCTCTTTGGCAGTGCCTACTATTCTGCCACTCTTCTCTTGAAGTTTGGGATTTGACTATATGTTTGATTCATAGAAGTTATATTTGGCCCATTTCTATAACTACTTGGTAATCTTAGTAGTTTTGCAGTTCCTAGCTATAGTTTATGGCACTAGAAGTTGAATGCAAGTATTAAACATGCAACGCAAGAGCTGTACCTCTGATTGGTTGCCCAAATCCTCATTTTACTTTCATACACAGGAGCTCACTGAGTTGCGAGGCATAAGGTTCACTCTGTCATCAGGGCAGCCTCAAAGTTGCTATCCTCCTACCACAGCATCCCACATAGCTGGGATTATAGATATTTGCCAACATAGTAGGCTTCTTGATTGCTTTATAACCATATTTTTAATCCTTTCCTTTTTGTGTCTATAAGCACATTAAACACAAGTATATTTGGAATTTAGTAAGCTCGGTAACTGAAATCTTTGGTTTGTACTGATTTCTGGTCATGATGATGTATGAGTACTTGTGAGTTAGTGAGTACATGTGTTCTCATGAGTCAATATAATCTGCCATGCTGCTTTCAGATATGCAACTGAATAAACCATGATTTACAAAAATTATGACTTTAAATTTATGGAACATAACTATAAGATTAATATGGGATATGGGAGAATGAAAGGCATAGGAATTATTTTTAAGTTTCTGACACATGTATTAAGCAGATGCTATCAATCAAAATGTAAAAAATTATTTTAGGGGACTGAAGGTTCCAACATGGCATGTAGAAATGTCCAAGTAACAACCAATTTGGTTTTTCTTACTGGGGGTTGAAGTTTTTACGTATTGGGTATTTAATACAGCATGGTCAATGACTGAGCCCAACCAAAGTACCTGTGTCAGCCAGTGACCGATTACAATTATAGCTGCTTAAAGGACAGAGAAGCAAGATCTAAGTGAGTAGGGTACTAAGAAAGAGCAAGTGTGACATGAATTTTAATCTTGTTTGTGAACTTGACAACACCCAGAATCAACTGAAACGCAAGCTGCTGTCACCTCCTGAGGGATTTGCTTAATCAGGTTATTAAGAACACAAAGATCTACCCCAAATCTGGTCACAATTTCTGTAAGCTGACCAGGTGACCTAATGGAAGGAAACACTCCCTTCTGCCTGCAGAGGTTTTAAGTAACTTTTTTGTCATTTAGATCAGCTGCTCTCCAGAAAGCCTCCAGGACCCCAATCCTGTAGGCTAAGTTCCTACCTGATTCTCAGCCTTTCCAGTGTGAGACATCCTGTAAACTAGCCTAATAAATTCCCTTTATACACACACACACACACACACACACACACACAAACACAATCAGTTCTGTTTCTTTAAAGAACCCTAAGACAAGAAGGATATATAAGTAATCAAAGACTCAGTAATGTTCTGGGAATCAATAACAGGCCTAACAAACACAGAAAGCATTAAAAGTAATTAGGAACATTAAAAGTTCAAGTAGGTTTAGATATGGTAGATGTTTAACAGTGAACTTTGGCAACAGATTTATTTTCCTGAGATCCTGGGGTTTTATATAAATAACCAAAAAAGGAGAAAGTAACTGTTTTCAGGGGAAAACATTCAAGGAAGGTTTCTGTTGGTTCTTATTTGTTCTATTATTTGCTTATTTGGGGACCACTATGCTCCTAAGGTGAGACTACAGTGAGGAAGGACAGAAGAAAGATGCCTGGGACAGAAGACAGCTACTGCAGCTAGGTGGGGGCTTCATGAGGAATGGACCCAAGAATCAGCAGGGATCTGAGGAAGAGATCCATTCTTCCCTGTGAAATAGAGAAGGCGGGGCACAGAAGACCCTTGATGGATGTGATGGTCTGTGATGGAAGTGCCTTCTTCATAGTAAGTGTTTAGCTGAAAGCAAGAATGGCAGAGACAGAAAAGTTGAGAAGGAGGCACTGAAATACCCACGTGCTCAAAGAAGGTAGCAAACAAGCAATCAGGACCTCCATGACTAAGCAATGCCCACAGAGCTCAAACATCATCATGTCCCAAACCCCAATCATCTGCCAGAGCTTGTCAAAATGCACTGTGTTGGACCTCTCCCAAGAGAAGTCACGTGATAGGTTCAGAAGGTAATATGAAAGGTTGTATTCCTTTTTTATTATTATTTATTTTATTATTTATTATTATTAATTAAACTTTTTCATTTATTTTATATCCCTACCACAGTTTCCACTCTCTCTCCTCCACTTCCTCCATGTCTCCCCCAACCCATTCTTCATCTGTTTCTTTTCAGAAAGGGGCAGGCCTGCCATGGATGTTTACAAAGCATGGTATATCAAGTAGAGGTAGGAATAAGCATTTCTAAAGCCTTGCTAGCTGTTACTCATGTTGTTGCCCTAGAGAACCCATTTGCAAACTTGCTGGTTTGTGGGAATGATCAGAAACTGTTTCCAACACCAACAATTTCTCTCTATTGTTCCTGAATGGGTTCCCTTTCTCAAACTATTCTTGTTAGTAAAACTTTGTGATATTCACATACTTTATTTGTGATGTTTTGGTAATCCCCTCCTCTGCTCAGTCTCTTTGCTCTATCCCAAATAATTCTACATATATTTGTTAAATGTCTGCTCTAGCGTTAATGCCCCAGGAATTGATATTGGTTATCTCTCTTTAGAGTCCATGGAGTTCTGACTTTTGTGCTAGCACACTTTGGACTTTACTGTCTTTCTACCTTGAATTTGTTGTCAGCTTCTCAGATTCCCATGACCTCATTCAAATTGTAACCCATTCAAGGACAGGGAGAGCCACTTCATAGCCTCTCAGTGCCTATAAAGTTTAGTGCCCATGTCTGGCACAGAGAGTCAACCACCATTGTATCTAGGGTTGATCAATGGCCACAGTACCCTAACAGACTTCTCAGGGGGCTTCCAAGTGTCTGACACAACCAGCAAAGGAACATTAAACTAGAGAACATCAGAAGAAATTTTTGTTTTATTTGATTTGCCTTTCCCCCTTGACAGAAACTCTTATTAAAGTAACATTAGCTAAAAAATATTTCTATGCCAAAAGCAATTATGATAATGTTTCCCTACATTGATATAGTTCTTCCTGTTCTGAACATTTACTATACACACAGGTCTCAGTTCAGGAGGAAAAACATCTACTGATCTGGACTTGAAGTCCTTAGTCCCTTCAGTAGGTGGCTTCCTTCTTCTTAACACATCTAGGAGCCTGTTACTATTGCTCAAGTCTGGGGTTGAGCTTTCTCTGTTCAGCATCTTCCCCGAGCCTACCAGGGCATAGATTTAAAAGAGATTTTCAATTAGTTTCCCTCAAGGAATTAAACACCGTTGTCCCTCACTGGCTGCTCTCATCTTTAACAGGTGATTAAGGGTCTAATGGGCTCATACAGTTTTTCAATCTGTTTCAACCAATTGTAGCAACTAAAGCAAAAGCCAAAGGCAGGAAACCTCTAAGAAAGAGAAAAGGAAATGCAAATTGAAAATCAGAAATGAGATGCTGTCGGGTGATACGGGCTTTCCTTGGAATGACTGTGGGCCAAACATCACAGTATAGGTTCTTGGCCCCCAGGAGAATTCTTCAGACCCCACCATTAGGTTTATCTCTTATTTGAGACCTCAGAGGTAGGTAGAGGACATACTTGCTTGGGGGTATAACACACATTTGCTTACTCACACTGCTGCATTCCCTAAATAGTATAGTATAGCCTATATTTGATCATTGTCCTCTAGCCCATGGCAAAAGCCCTTAGATTTCTACAGGAATATCAACGACTTTTATACATGTTCATGGTAGACTCTTGGATTGCTGCAGGATGGGGCTTGTCATCATGAGAATAAAAATAATTATTTAAGAGTAAGAACCTAGGGCCTTTGCACCTGCAGAAAAAGAGACTAAAAAGCCAGTCCAGTTATATAATTAGTGATTTAATCAGTCATCTGCTATATAATGACATTTCAGCATAGAACTTCCTGCTCGGTGTCAGGCTGGGTCACCAATGGGCATGACATGCCTAAGTGCCACAGGATAGTTCATGGACGTGGTACACTTTCTCTCAGATCTCAGCCTACGTGTGTTCTTAATAATAGAGCTGTCATATTGTGAGCCATTTTCGGGAATGATTAAATTTGAAGTCATCATGAAAATCCCTAATTTATTCTCCAGCTTGTCAGAAGTGTAGTCTTGAGACCCCACTTGTGGCTGGAATCTGAAGGTGATGCAATGTTATACAGTCCTTCTGTACTGAATGCAAGTGTTTAGTGTCAGAAGTGAATCACCACAATCTGAAGCTAGGGTGAAATGGTGCCATGTAGGTAGCCATCAGAGACCTAGAGGGACACCGGTATCCTTCAGACGAGAAAGGGGCTTCCTGCCTTGGCTGCTCCTTGTCCCCAGAAAACATTTCTGGAAGAAACAGTGGGAGGACATAAGAGGGGGTATCTGAAGAGGACAAACAGAAGAAAGGGGAGGACACAGGGACTCTATAATTATAAACACCCAAGTAAGAATCTGATTGGTGAAATTCAAGCCTCAGGCTTCCATTTCTAAATGCAAAAAGCTATATTTTCCCCTTTTCCCATCTGTCTTTCCCAATCATTCACTTCTTTTCATGCCAGTGTTGCAGAATATTGCTTTAAGGTGTGTTACATTTGTTTATGTTACATTTGTTTAACTCTGTGAAGCTGTGTTACTGTATCTGTCTAAAACACCTGATGGTCTAATAAAGAATTGAATGGCCAATAGCAAGGCAGGAGCCAGGAATAGGCGGGACCACCAGGCAGAGAGGATAATTATGAGGAGAAATCTGGGAGAAAGGGATTTGGGAAAGAGAGAGGAAGGAGGAGGACTTCAGAGGCCAGCTACCTAGCTACATACAGAGTAAGAAGGAAAGAAAAGGTATACAAGAATCGAGAAAGATAAAAAGCCCTGAGGCCAAATATAGATGGGATAATTTAAGCTAAGAAAAGCTGACAAGAAACAATCCAAGCCAAGGCCAGGCCTCCATAACTAAGAATAAGCCTCTGTGTGTGATTTATTTGGGAGCTGGGTGGCAGCCCCACCCCCCAAAAAAAGCCTAAAGAGTGAAACAGACAACAACATGCCAGGAAATGAACTTAACAAGCCCTTAGACAACTGCTGTCAGCTCTCTGGCAAGAAAATCTGTCTCTCTTTACCCTCAAGCTCCCTGCTACCTCTGTAACCATGTTAGAGCTTTTTCTCAGCATTCTTAGAGATCAGTGCCAAGGAGGTCACACACACATGCTCTCTTCCATATAACCCAGAGCAGGAAGAAGTCGAGTACACCAAAATCAATTCATTAGTGCCATATTGCTCACAGACCACCAGCCAATGTTTGAGACAAACCCCACCCCTTTTTCTCCTTTTTGAGATATGTTTTGGTGCTTTCATTTGAGCACAATTTCCTAAGCATTACATCTTTCTTTCAATGCAACAGGGGTTTCTAAGAATCCGCTGGGTGAGGCTGGTACCTCAAAGCTTCCAGCGTACTTGTGAGAAGGACAGATTCTTGAGTACAAATCAAAATATGCTGAGAGGCTACGATAGCAGGTGAGTGTGTCCTTGTGCTGACTATCAGAACTGCCACTGCGAGTGTGCCTGAAATAGAACTGTAGGATGAGTGTGCCTTCTGCATGATAGGCACCTCGCATGGACACTCAGTGGCTGATTTAAGGTCCAAACACAAATGGCACACACACTGTCTCTGGAAAGTGTTTGGCATGGCTCTGTGTGTCATGTGTGCTTCATCATCAGACAGTTTTAAACTACAGTAATAATTTAACATGGTGAATGATGCTATTGATTTGGGTTTGGAAAAAGCAAGAAAATAAAAGTCCCACAAAAATTTAGAAAACTATTTACATTTTTAAGAAAGCCGTTCATTTATGGATAGATGCCTTCAGGCGTACATACCTGTGTACACCCCAGGAAGCCAGAAAAGGATGTCTGCTATTCTCTTCTGTCCTCCATCTATTCCTTTGAGACAAGATCTCTCCATAACTTGCTTTCAACCAGGCTAAAAATCAATAAGCCTTGGTGATCCTTCTGTCTTTGCCTCCCTGAGCTTGGGTTAGAGGTGTTTTCAGGCATTGCCCCATGTGACAATTTTGGTTATCGACTTGACTGCATCTGAAATCGATTACACACTGCTGGATCCCCCCTGTGAGGGCTTTCCTTGAACAGATTGTTTGAAACAGGAAGACCCACCTAAATATGGACAGCACTTTGTGGTAGAAGACCAGATCAAAGAACACGGATGAAGGAGACTTTGCTTTGCATCTGTTTTCCCTTTGCCCTTTTTGCTTCTTTAGAGCACTCTGCCTAATACATCCAGCTTCTTATGTGTGTTGACAAAGGCTGATAGTTCATTTCCTGGCAGCCCAGACTCCTGAAATAATCACACAGAAACTGTATTATTTAAAATCACTGATTGGCCAATCACTTAAGTGTTTTTTTTTTGCTAGCTGTTATATCTTAAATTAACCCATTTCTACTATTCTATATTTCATGACTAGGATCATGGCCTACTGGCAAAGTTCCATCCAGTATCTGTCTCTGGCAGGACTACATGGCTTCTTGCAGCTCCTCCTTCTTTCTCCCAGCATTCAGCTTAGTTTTCCCCACCTGGCTCTACTCTGCCAGACAAAGCATTTTTAACTGCTGAGCCATCTCCCTAGCTCCAACAATTTAGAGCTTTATGAGAAAGAAATCTGAATTAAAAATAGATTCTCTAAAGAAAAAATATCAACATCTAAAAAAACCACATATTTTTTTAAAAAAAATCATTAGCACAGGTTCCTATCCTTCACACTAATGCTCTAGGGGGCTGATGCCTTTATGATGATCTCAGTTCCTATCACCCATATCCATAGACATCTTAGCACATTGCAATTATGCATGCCACTATCATCGGGACATAAGGAAAGCACTAAATGGCCATGGCCATGAACTTAAACTATATCCAGTCCTAACACGTAAGTCCAGAGACTTCCTAGAAGCTTGATACAAAATCCCAAAACAGGTGATATGAAAATGAACACAAATAACTGACCTCATTCTATAAACACAGATGCAAAAATTTTTAAACATGTTTATCCAGAGAATATAAGATCATTTAATATTCATGGACCAATTGTCAATTTATTCACCAAAGCATCAGATTGCAGCAGAAAATGCAAGGGGTCCGTCAACTGAGACACTGTCCTAGA
This sequence comes from Ellobius talpinus, assembly GCA_001685095.1. NCBI lineage: Eukaryota > Metazoa > Chordata > Mammalia > Rodentia > Cricetidae > Ellobius > Ellobius talpinus. The sequence continues at coordinate 4,782 of LOJH01036647.1, read as the reverse complement.
CGAAATCAACATTTGTGTATAGTAAAAGTAACAAAATACAAGCTCTGCATTGCAGCAGATGCAATTGGTGGTCAGGTACCCTCACAATCCCCTTTGCACACTCAAGATAGACCTGTCAAATTTGCATGTGCACCTTCTCTTACTTTCTAACCCACAAAGTAAGCCCTAAGTCCCAAAGAAGGAGCCTGCACTGGCAGCCCTTAACCAATGACCTCCCAGCTCCCTTTTGACCTGGCTTTAATCACACTTGAGGGATTGGGTTTACACTAGCTCCCACACTTTCCACAGTCACTGTGAGGAGATTTAATTGCTACCAGTAGTAACTAGCTGTACAAAGCACCTTTTATTGTTTTTTTTTCTGTAATTTACTTAACTGCCTGCACTTACAGGACTGACTTAAGTCTCCTTTCAAACAAACTACTGCCTTTAAGGTCTTGCTTCGGTGTCTGTTTCAGAGGCAGCAAACTAAGGCTGGAAGGAAACTTTCTCAACCGGGTGAAGGACATTTAAAAAGAAGCGAAGAAAATAACACACTCAACGATAAAATAAAAACCCATTTGCTGCACCAACAAGAAGGTCAACCGTGCTCATAATCACCAGCTTAGGATCACACCTGAGGTCCTGGTCAAGTGAAATCAAACAAACAAGAACAAGCAAATGTTAGAAGAATTCTAATACTCTGAGAGAAAGATAACCCACCATTATTTGTAGGTAACATGGTTATGGAGAAAACAAAATAAATTATTCGAGTTACTAAAAGATTTTAGCTTAGTAACTGGCTATCAAACCAATATTTTTGAGTAGTCAATAACTAAGTTATTCAAGCAGAAAGAATGGTTTTAAAAGTTGGCAGTATTGGGGTGTGTCAAAAGGACATGGTAGCCAATCAAGCTCCCAAGAGCTAAAGATGCTATGATAGAGTATGCAAGCATTAAGTAAAAGCATAAATTAAACATTAATATAGTAAGGTTGCTATAAGCAAATGGTTAAACAAATAAATAAATGGAGGGAGATGAACTTGTTCAGAATTCTAAGTGGTTTGTGTATCTACCTCACCCTCAAGGCAGAGGAACATAACTCTCTTTGCCTCAGGCTTACGTTGTGCATGGTAACCCCTCCTATGGAGGACTTATGGATCATACTATGCATATTAGTGCAGAAAATGCAGCTTGGGAATGTGGCTGGGAAGTGTTACTTTCTAATGGTGAACTCTCACAGGCACTGCCTATGGCAGGGGACCAAAGTCGAGTTCCAAACATTGCAGCCTTAATAAAAAGGGATAAAAGTGGTTCTTCAATTTGTGGTTGTGTTTCCCTAAACTCACTGTAACAAGAAAAATACCAGCTAAATATTAATCAATTGCTTCACAAAAAATGCCTAACAATACACTTCCAAACTGTCAAGGTCAACAACTAAATAAACACTTGGAAAATTTCAGGGCAAGTTGGACTGTAAAAAAGGCATTATCTAAATGCAATGTGGTACCCTAGCACAGTCCTAAAATAAACAAAGCATGTTGGGTAAAAACTATGGAAATTTTAATGAAGTCTGAGCTCCAGTTATTAGTAATTTATCAATATAAGTTCATTAATTGCTATTGCAAATTATAATAATTTAAGAAACAAACAATAGAGGAACTTGGGTATAATATTTATGAGAATACTATGAGCTATCCACATGTTTTCTATGAAACTGAAGCAATTCTGAAGAATCCATCTTATTTACAAAAAAATTACAGTTGGGAGCATTTATGAAAGTAATTACTAAAACTTGTCTCTTAAATTGGTTTCAAATAAAACGAAGGTAAACTAGCAGCAAATTAAGCAGTTCATGTACAAAATTTGCATTTTGGAAATTATACTGGGGAAAACTTTTTTCAAAGCATTTAATAAATAGGAACCATAGTACAACACAAGTTCTGCAAACTAATAAGAAGTAGTTGTAGGGATGTGAATTCTCATCAAATTGTTCCAGCATTGTAATTCAATTCTAATCAAAATAACAACAAAGGTGGGAAGAGTTTAGCAATCTTATTTGAAAATTTATAAGGAAGATTAATGACACAAAAATGGTGAGAAACTCTATTAAAAGAGCAAAGGAATGGGATTTGCCCTAATGGATATTAAGATATATACAGTATTGTTATGGGAAAACATAAATTGAAACAAAAATGCAACAGTGAGCCTAGAGATATATCCGCATGCATGGACAATCAATTTAGACAGAACTATTGTAGTGCTTTAAGGGAAAAAATGAATGGAGAATAAACAGGCTTGGGACAATGATTCACAGAATAGGACATGTTAATAAACATTTCTCACAAAAATGCCCAAATTTATCAATAGTCAGAAAGATGAAAATGCTACAAAAGACCACTTAAAACCAATCATATTATTAGAAAATAAAATAAAGTCCATCAACATCAAGTAAGGATGAGAACGTAAGGGTGGCAGAACAATCCCATATAAATTAAAGAGTAAACTATTCATCATCCTGAGAAAATAGGATATCAGTCTCTAACAAACTAAAAGAGTACAAAATATTATGATCCAATAATATTCTTAGAAACACTTTGGAAAATATGTGCATATTCTTGTCTTTGTAATAACAAGGAGAGGAACACACAATTTATAGATAAGGTGACAGATTAGAAGTCACCTCTCTGTTACCTGATAAAAGAGGAGAGTCAGTATATAAAAGTGTAGATACTACTCCAATAAAAAACCAGGGATTTAAAAAATAAACATAGATGGGATTTTCTTTGAAAAAAGGCAATCAAGTCAGTATCCACCTGTACCACACAGTTTACTCCAATCCAGGACCAATGGTAGCAGAGAAGGAGTTGCCATGTCCTTCTGAGAACAGCAAGCTAGAAAGAAACTGTCCAAGTGGTGAAGAAATGGCCAGAGTCTAGATAGAGCATAAGAGAAGAATTGACTGGACCAGAAAAGGTTGTAGACAAGGAGACAGACATATGAGGTAGCAGCCTGAAGCTGAGATTCAGCATGGTCATCGCTGAATTAGTTAACCAAGGCAGAAACCCTGACTAGTGTCAAAGTGAACAACACAGGTATGCAAGAGCTGGATTGCTAAACATGGTCCAGTTAGATGGTCATTGACAAAGGCAAACAAGCATGTGGTCCTTCTATGGTCCTTTCAAGCCTGAGTTATGGAAAGACCTGTGTGTGAAAAGAAAAAAATCCCAAGATAGCAGAGGTGAAATTGTCAATAACAGGCAGAGAGGGCAACAGACCAGGGCGGTGTAGGAGGTCCTTCTGTCTATGTGTTGCTTTCATTGGTTGAATAAAGAAACTGCCTTGGCCTTTTGATAGGGCAGAACTTAGGGAGGTGGAGAAGACAGAACTGAATTCTGGGAGGAAGGAAGCAGAGTCAGAGAGAACCACCATGGAGCTGCCAGAATCAGAAATGCTGAATCTTTCCCAGTAAACCACGACCTCGTGGTGATATACAGATTAACAGAAATGGGTTAAAGCAAGATGTGAGAGTTAGACAATAGGAGTCTAGAGCTAATGGCCAAGCAGTGTATTAATTAGTACAGTTTCTGTGTGATTATTTCAGGGTTCAAACTAGCAGGGCGGCTGGAACAAGCAGCCCTCTCCTCCTGTTACACCAGGGGACTCACACTCTCACAAGAAGTGGAATCGCCAGGGAAATCTTGCTCAGCAGGGAAGTTTCACAGTCTTAGCTTCTCTCTCCCCTCCTTCAGAGTCTGCACCAAACAATAATCAAGGAATAGGAAAAAATGAATAACATTATCCCAAATGCTGATCAAGGTTATGACAACATCTGCTTTATCTCACTGATGTGAACTTCTGAACTTTAATTGTCCGGTTGTGCTTATACCTACACAACATCACAAAGGTCTTTTGTGACTGCTATATTTCCCTGTCCTTACTTATTGTATAATATTTTCTCTAATTTCCCATACCTCTAATCTGTGTACTTTTACTTTCTTCCATACTTCATCTGCTGCTTAATTATTAAGACCATTTGCGCNCCCAGGTTCTGCAACTTCACTTGACACTTCTATCAGCATTGTATTTGATATTGCAAAAAGCCCCTCTGCTAAGTAGTAGTGAGGAACATGGAACAAGAGAGTACAACTTCTCAGGGAAACTCTGTGGGAAAAAAAAAGAGTGGAAGATAAAAAATTTTCGAATCTGGAGGACCTACCTGTGATAACAGATACATTAAACACAGCAATTACCAGACAATGCATAACTACAATGTCTCCAAAACTCACAGCTCCTTAATACTAGAAACAAGCCATGATGAGATTGACAGAATACTCAAAAAATTCAGATTCTGCTTTAAAAAAGCAATACTAGTACATAGAGGAGTCAAATAAACAGATTTAGTGTGGAAGAAATCTGGCTGGAGTTGGAATCTTCAGCACAACACAGCCATAAGATTTCAAGCAGAGTCCATGAGGTGGAGCCAGCACCTTCATTCTTTCTCCTAAAGGACTTTGAAACATGTGACTATCATTTTTGACCTGAATGCCCCTTGACTGAAGAATGGATAAAGAAAATGTGGTACATATACACAATGGAGTACTACACAGCAGAAAAAAATAATGCCATCTTGAGATTTGCAGGCAAATGGATGGATCTATAAAACATCATATTGAGTGAAGTAACCCAAACCCAGAAAGACAAATTTCATATGTACTCACTCATAAGTGATTTTTAAACATAAAACAAAATGAGCCTACAAATCACAATCCTAGAGAACCTAGACAACAATGAGGACCCTAAGAGA
>LOJH01036645.1:4416-21672 GCA_001685095.1 Ellobius talpinus | reverse complement strand
TTTTCTTTGGGGCTTGCTGGCTGTGGGGTACCGGGTGGGACAGGAAACCCCAACTAGCAGGCCTCCCATGTTACAAGTTTTGTATCTTCCTGCCTAGGGGTTGTTGGAACACTTTTCAAAAGCAGCAAAAAGTGGCTACTAAGCATTTTACAAAACTGTTTCATTTAGCCCATTTGTTGGTGGTTTGTCTTTTTGGTGTTTAATTCCTGGAACTTTTTGTCACTTCTGAATATTAGCCTCTGCCTGAAATCTAGCTGGTAAAGATTTTTGTCCCACATTGCGGGCTGTCTATGAGCTCTGAGTTTCTTTTTCTGTGCAGAAACTTCTAAATTCTATTAGTCCCAACTGTTTCATGGGGCCAGTTCCTATATTCAGGCAGTTTCTGTCCACACTGCTATCTTGAAGATCTTCCTTGTTTTCTCTGGCACTGTTGGCTTTTAAGATTCTAAGCTAAGTTTTTTGATACTTTGAAATTCATTTTTGGGGCTGGAGAAGACGGCTCAGAGGTTAAGAGCACTGATACTGTTCTTCCAGAGGTCCTGAGTTCAATTCCCAGCAACCATGTGGTGGTTCACAACCATCTAACGAAATCTGGTGCCCTCTTCTGGCCTGAAGGCATACATGTGACAGAACCCTATACAAAACCTTTAAAAGTGGGTTTTCCCGCTTCAAAATGATTAAAAAGAAATTCATTTTTGTACAGGGTGAAAGAATGGACCTAATTCGGGTAGACATTCAGGTTTCCAGCACTATCCATTGAATGGGCTATTTTTGCTGTATGGGTTTTTACATCTTTGTCAAAAGTTAAATGGCCATAGCTTTTGGAACTTTTTCTGGGTCCTCTATTCTGTTCTGTTTGTCTTTATCCCAGTACCAAGCACTCTGTCACTATAGCTCTATGGCATAATTTGAGGTTGTATTGGCTACCTCCAACTTTATTTTTAATACCTAGGGGTTACGTTGGTTACTTAGTCTTTTTGTGGTTCATTATGAATTCCTTTGTGTGTTCTTTCTAGTTCTGTGTGAAGTATGACACTGGAATTTGGGTTTGCATTGAATCTTCAGATTAACTTTGGTTAGTATAGTTATTTTTCTATATACCTTATTTTTGTGAGCCAAAGAATAAAACTAAGGCTGCATTAGGTCTGACTTGCTTTACTATGATAACTTTAAAGTTACCCCTGGTTCCCATACATAAGCCCTAGACCCATCATGTATAAGGCTACGGATACCAGATTTTGCATAATGAATTAGTGTTAAGTCATTCTGTCATTCTAGGATTAATAAGACATTGCAGCAAATTAACAAGAATCCTCCTTTTAATCTCTACAATTTCTGGTACTAGTTGGTCTGCACTATTTTCATTGCTACCACAAATTATGAAAAGTTGTATAGACAAAAATAACATTTGGGCTCCTCTTAGTGGTTCTGTGAACTTTACAAATTAGCCCCCTGGAGCCTCAGATTCCAAGGCTGCTTGAGTGAAGGTTCTAGTGTATTCCACCAGCTAAAGGCATACTGTTTCATCTTCATCTGCCAGTAGATTCAAACTACCTGCCAGCCTATTCTCCTTTGATGGCATTTTTGTCTGTATTTGTCCATGTTTCTGAATTATGCTTTAGCGTTGGTGTTTTTTGAAGTTGCCCTTGTATGACCATGTTGTACACAAGTTCACATATTAACTGCATATGCACTGTAGAAGTGAAGAGTGTACATGTGCATGTCATAAGTAGACATCACACATGCAAGTGTTCACCGTTACAGGTGAGTTTATACACTGCATGTACGTGCAAGGGAGCACTGAGACAAAGGCTTTTTTGCTCATCTTTCCCATAGGTAAATTGATAATGGAATTGATAGGCAATTAATTTAACAACCTCGAGAATATTAGAAATTATGACTCATCTTTCTTTCTCGGGACTGAGCTGGCTTCACCCAGGCTCACCCCGCTTCTCTGGCATGGCAGATCGGTCTCTTTCCAGGGCCTCGTTCTGTTCTGAATAAATCATTGCTGCATCCTCCAAACCAATCTCCCCGCTCCAGTAATTTTATCATAGTGCAGCTCTTGGCCATTCTTCACAAACATCGGGCTTCCTTATGCCTAAATGGTCAGGGCCAAATTTTCTAGCCTGGCCTTGGGGCCAGTAGGCACTAACCTAAGGCCAACACGATAGACCTCAAAAGCCAGTTAAGTCTCCAAAAGCAGAACAACATATTCTTTCCCTGCCTACATTGACCCATTCCTATATTTTAGTTTAACATCTGGCAAACAAAACTGAAAGACAAAGCAGTGTGCTTGGAAGAGACTAATTGTGATCAGAATTTCATTCAGTTGAAGTTCATGCTCCTGGACAAGCTGCCTGGCATCTACAAGTTATACTGTTTCTGATCAGAATGTGAAAGAGGGAACCCTGAATCCAACAATATGTAGTGTAGACATCACCCAGCTCAGTTGTCATTTTGCTACCTGATCCAAAGTCTCAAAATGTGACTTCTAAACAATTCTCGAGCTCATTCAGTCTGTATTTGACATTCTGTCATGCCTGATACTGAGCATACCACATCTGGTTCAACTATCTCCTGTAGTATTCAATCTGTGTATGAAGTTAATAGATCTCGAAAGTGGACCCACAACTTATGGATTTATTCAGTTCTGTAAGGTTCACTAGGGTTAGTAGGATATAATCTTGTCTTTGGAGTTTACACAAACCTGATCACAATCCCAAAGATAAACACTGTATGCTGTTACCTGGTGGCTCAATAAGGAAAACGCAGAGTTCTTAAGTCGCTGTGGTGGTTAGGGCTATTTGGGGTTGGCATGTCTCTCCAAATGTGTGACTACCAAGTAAACCATGGCCATGGTCCTCAGTGTCACAGTGTCAGTGTCTTCCCATCTTTACTTAAAATGGTACAACTAGTCAACCACAAGTGGCTTTCTGAAAGCATCCCAAAGTTGAAGAGTCCATAATTTGGAGTCTCAAGTTGATTGATACCTTAGTGTGGTTCCCAAGATAGGAATTCCCTAGATGAGTAGAGGCAGGCTCTGAGAATGCTGTCTCCAGGGTTTGCATGAAAGAATCATTGATCAATATTTAACAAATGAAACTGAGGGTGTGGATTCAGTACATTGATCATGCACACGCATGTGTATATAGTACAATATATGTGTGTATATACACACACATACTATATATATATATGGTCAGGTAGACAAAACCATTTTCTTTGCATGAAAAGGTGTCTAATAAAGGTGAATCAAGTCTTAACCTGAAATCCTTTCCAAGATTTAAAGCTGTCACTAAAGGGTGACTGCTCTTCTTAAATAACGGGCAGAGTTAAAATTAAAATGGGGGAAAACTTGCTCATGTCAGCAGGATGATCACAGGTACGGCCTCTTCCAAACTCATGCTAGATTGTGTTAAATATTTATGGAGTATCGACCAGGTGCCAGCTATATTTTCGCATTCATTTAATTGAATCCCAAGTTTCTCAGAGGCATTATTACTCCTGATTTTGAGGTATAGAACTAAAGACATTGAGTAGATAGTCCAAACCACAACTCAGGAAATTGTGTGGTCAGGCTGGAAGTTCTGTGAACTGACTCCCGAGGTTCTTAGCATATCCCAGAACATCCGATTACTGGACTTTTAACAAGTTAGGTGCTGAACACCTCAGAAAACCTTGTTTCCTTATAAGACTGATTCACCAAGCACACAAACTGTTTCAAACAAAGCATATTTTCCTTTGACAGACCAGAGACCTGTTTGACTAAAACACCATGACCAAAAGCCACTTGGGGAGAAAAGGTTTATTTTTTACAACTTATAGTCCATCATAAAGGGACATTCAGGACAAGGGAGTAAAGCAGAAACCATGGAGGAATGCATTTTACTGGCTTACTCAGCTTGTACAACTAAGGACCAGCTGCCCCAATATTATACTGTCCAAAGTGAGTCAGAACCCCGGCCCGATAAATTAAGAAAACATTCCCCTCACAATGGCTTCAAGACAATCTGATGGAGCCAGTCCCTCACTTTGAGATTCCCTCTTCCAGGCATGTCTAGGTTTTGTTAAAGACTGGCACAGATGCGCTCAGTGCTGTTTCATTGGGATACAGCCTGCATTTGGAATCAGACTACATTTTCATCATACATGTCATGGATGGTGTTCTCTGATCTTGCCTCCCATTCTGTTCAATCCCTCAAAACTTGGAATAAACTGACCCAAAGAGGACCATGACCACTCTTGTACCTAGAGCAAGCTTGTTATACAGGCAAGGATCTGCTTTTGTAGCAAAGATGTGGACACGACCATCTGGAAGCAAATGCAAGGATGAGCACAGGACTATCTACACAGCCAGAAGGTACTGATGTGGGTTATTAGGGTATGCCTGCCCAATTCTGCAATTCCCAGAGGGAAAGATGAGACCTTAGGGTGTGTGTGTATTTTGTTATATAAACATTAAAATATCTATATGGAATGTAATAGCTAGGGTGGAAAGGGCAACACCTTTAGCCTAGGCTTCTCATTTGACAAGCATCCATGGGAGGCAGGTATTTAAACGTCTAACTCATTCACTGTAGAGTTGAGTGTTGCAACTGAAATGCCCATGTGCTGTCTAGGTTAAGCCAAACTTCCACTCTATGAACCATAAATGTCCATCACTACTCTGCACATCATACCCAGTGCTTTTCCACTCTTAGAGGCACTCTACTTCCCTAGGACAGTTAGACTCTGAGGCCAAACATTGGTTAATAGATGGGGTTGGCAGAGGAGAGAGGGGTACGCAAATCTGTCTGAAGGGAGAGATGCCATCTGGGCAGTCGAGCAGGTCATGATCCCATGAGGCACAGAAATAAAAGCCTAAACTGGGAAATGGTAGGCTTTAGCTATAGAAGCTGTGATGTCCCTTCTAAATCATGCCAGGGCACTGCATCAGAATTCTGTGGACTTCAAAAGGCTTTGGTTACATATACTAGATCCTCAACTGTGGATTATTTGAGTCCTCTTAAAAGATGAGGGCAAACGAGGCATATTTGTTGAACTGTCATTATGTGCATCACATGGCAGGAGGTGCTAGTCTGTGCCCCTTACCTTGTGAACCACTGGCTGGGATACAGGATTCCACCGCTACTTTTTCAAGGATTGCTGATGGCTGTGCTGCTTGTCACTGTCTCCCCTACAGCAATGCCTCAGACCATTTTCCCCACTGTCTTTTTTTTTCATTCATATGGATCTATTTCTAGGGTAGTCTACTTTGCACACTCACATCAACCATGTAACCAACTTCTAGGAAACCTAATTTGACAAGTATTTAGTAGTCTGTGACCCACATGTTAAACAAGGGCATTGACACATAGCTCCTTTTTGTAACCATGTGTGGCATTGGCTTTGCGGATGGCATTAAACCTTTGGCCCTGATGAGAATTCCAATGCTTTAGCAGTGCGGAGTGCTCATGATTCGGTACTGAATGCTGGAGCTGGATGCCCAGTGGATGTATGACACCATGAACAAATGATTGAAACCAGCATATAAAGAGTCTGAAGCTTCAGACAGTGACTGGTATACAATACTTAGTTTTCTGAACAAATTTCAGTAAAACATTCTTGGGGGTACTTGTATAAACCAGAGCACGAGGTGTGACTCTCCAAAGTTTTCATACCTGTGCAAACTTCTGTGCCCAAATCATCACCATATGCCAAACCTCATTAATGACTTCCACAAGCACAGAGCATAGGATATGCAGGTATTTCTAGCAAGTATTTATACATAAGTGAGATTTTTTTCTGAAAACTAATGAAGTATTTTTGCTCAATAAAATACAATATATCTAAAGAACTCAACAAAATATACCCACAAATATACAATGTTGTTGTGGTTGATGGCATTGGGGTATAATTTTTCCCCTACCTCTTAATTGTAATTGACATTTTGGAAAGGGATTTGGCAATATAGTTACGGAAATATTCATGTTCCTCTAACTCAGTAATTCACATCTGGGAACTCGGCCCAAGGACATAATTCTGTATCTGAGAAATTTCTATGTAGAATATATTCTCTGAAGCATTATAGTTAATAGGAAAACCCTGGAAAGAACCTTAAATGGGCATTTAAGTTACATTATACACAGTGGAGTGGTTGCTGCTCTTAAATGAGTTACTCTATAGCAATATAGAAACACATGATGGAGCAAGTGGGGTGGGGAAANAAATTAATATCAATATATGGGTTGATGTAATGTGGAAAGGATACCACGAACTCTATGGATAGCAAGAATATAATGTATAGATATATTAAACAGTCATAATAATTTCCTACTTCATTAATGAGGAAAGCTGGTATAGAGGTAGGAGTTCTATTTGAAGTGTCTACAAAGGCCAATGAGTGCTTATCTCCTTGTTAGGGGGGGGTCTGCTACCAAGTGGGAAGACCTTAGTTTCAAAATTGGACCACATAAACGTTTAGACTCTGGTTTTAAGTCTCTAACACAGTGTTCTAGCAAAGAGCTATCTGAATCTATTGCCCTTGTTCCTGGTGCGTGTTTGAAAAAAGAGTAAAGGTCCATAGGACATTCTGGAAAGAATTTCCATCGCTCACCCTCAGGGCACGTGTCTATTTGAGGGGAGCACAGGCACTTTCCTAATTCTGTGATAAAATACTATCACCAAAGGTCACTTAGGGACTTTGGCTGACAGTTCTAAATGGGATAGTTCATATAATGGCATGGCAAGAGGATCAATCCAGCTGATTATATTCATCTGTACCACAGGCAGCAGGTCAAGGCTATGAACCTCTTAAAGCCCACCCTAGTGATGCACTTCACCAGAAAGGCTGTCACTTCCCAAGTAGCATTGTCACCTGGTGACAAAAGTATTCAAACCCATGAACCCTATGGAGGGCATTTTCTTACCCAAACCACCACAGGTGCTTTCCCACTGATCTTATATAAACTTATATAAAGTTCTTGTATAAAGATACATAAATATTATATAATCAAATGACTTCATGCTCTTCCTACTGTGGCGGTAAAGCTGAAGGCAGCCAGTGACCTACACAGTGAGCTGTTATATATAATAAAGTGTGTACGTCACTGGCTGCCTTCAGCTTTACCGCCTTTTTGTTTATGTTGCCTTTTAGCTGTGAACCGGTTACTGTGCCTGTCTAAAACTCATGATCTAATAAAGACCTGAATGGCCAATAGCGAGGCAGGAGAGAGAAATAGGCAGGGTTGGCAGGCAGAGAGGATTAATTAGGAGAAATCTGGGGAGAGAGAGACAGGAGCAAGAGCACTAAGGGAGGAGGATGCTAGGGGCCAGTTACCAGCCACACAAACCAGGCACGGAGTAAGAGTGAAAGTAAGATACACAGAAGTAAGAAAATGGAAAATATCCCAGAAGCAAAAGATGGGGATATTTTTTAGTGAAGGAAATCTGGCTTTCTAGAAACAAGCCAAGCTAAGGCCTGGGCATTTGTAAGTAAGATTAAGCCTTTGTGTGAGTGACTTTATTTGGGAGCTGGGTGGCGGGACCCCAAAAGCAAGAGTGAAGAGTAGGGAGTAAAGGGTAAAAATGAGCCAGTTGCTTCTCCATCCTTTCCGGATTCAAAGTTTCATGGCAGAGATGTGTATTTTAACTGCTCTTCCATAATTTAATGGAGTGTCTATTTTTAGTCCCTAAGTCTGGGAAGATGTTGGTTTATTAAGTAACCAAATAAAGTGAAACAATGGTCATGAAGATAAGGCATATTATGACATGTACTGAGGTTATACATGTTTGACATAAAATTAAATGTGCAGCTTGTTTGAAACAATGACAGATTGCTGCCTTTAAGGACTTCAGATCCCAGGGGATGGCCCAAGAAGCAGTACAACAGAAGTCACGCCTCTAAAAGAGGCGTGAACCATACAAGCAAGTCCTGTAGCTTATGTCCTTTCTGACACTTTAAAATCTTTCTTGGTTTAGGAACACTCTTCAGTATTCTTGAAGGTCTACAATAATGAGCATAGACTGTTGCTCCTAGACTTACACAAATCCTTCATACCTCTGAAGGCTGATCCCTGCTCATGTGTCTGACTCTAGTCTCAAACAGCCTGGAGAAGCACTCCTTGGGCTTTTTGTTACCTGTTAAACATCTACCATCAGAACATCATCTAGCTATGGTCCAGCTATGGGGTTTATCAATTTCAATGTGAATTTGACCTAAGTGTTGACTTCTACAAATGCCTATTCTATTGCTTCTCAAATCCTTTCTGCTTAAAGTATTTACCATGCTCATCCAGAGAATTTACTATGCCACCTGGATTAAGATCCAAAGAGTTAGCCAGCATGATTTGGTGTTCAATACTTTCTCTGGCTTCTACAAGCAGACATGTGTTAAGAGAGCTGCTAGGGTGACAAGAATCTGGGGAAGCAAGAATTGTAACCTGGAGTTCTACTGCGATAGGTACTTCCAAACCTCAGATGGGTGACCCTGGAAGTTGCATCTTCCATGAACCTCCCAGTGATATTAATGTGCCCAAAGTCTGTCACAGGCCTGGCCAGGGTGTTATAATGACAAACAAGGTGGTGGTTTCAATTCCAGGAAACAGATGCTTACCAGGATGCATCTTCCTGACTGCTGATACTGCAGCTTCTCTAGAGCACCTTCCTCAGACACACCCTTCACTTGGAAATTGCTCAATGTGTCTAGGGGTCTTAGAGGCTCACATAGTCCTTTGGGTTCTCTATGGTCAAGGTCAAGATCCAGTGTTCTTGCACAAGCTGCTGAGCAGCCAGTAGCTTTTCTGATGGTGCCCACTGTTTCACCCATACTGGCTTAGTTTCTCTCCATTTAATGGGAATGGCAACGGCAACTTGTGGCTCAACAGTGGTCCTCATAATAAATCTTAACCCTGCTTTGTCTTTGACATACCTTACAGTTAATTTTCTGTCTGCAACAGCCTGGGGATCTCCTTGGAGGATCTTTGCCTAGCCCCTCTCCCAGGAATATATTCTTGGTCAAACATCATTCTCTGTACAGATTCCATGGTTAGCGTAGCCCTCATGCCTTATAACACATTTCGTCCCCACAGATTTACAGGTGAATGAGCCTAGTTCATAAGGTTGAAAGACTCCCTTATGCCTTTCTACATCTTCCCATGTTAACATCTTGCTACTGATTTGTGGACTGGCAGCCTGTCCTATGCCCTGTATACCATAGAAAGGTGCCTGCTACAATGGCCAAGCCTTGGGCCATTGCCTTATGGATATGACAGAAGCATCTGCTCTGGTGTCAAGAAGGCCAGGGAACTTCTTTCCATCAATAATTAACTCCAAGGAGGGGCACTGATCTAATTCTGCAACCCAATATATGCCTGTTTCCTCAGTGGAGTTTGAAACCAGAATTTCCCTTAGATCTTTTGTAAAAGGGTTATTGGATTTAAACATAGGAAGTAACACCAACTGAGCCATCCCAGCCTTCTCTGGGATGATTACAATACCTAATTCTGCAGCCACCATCACTTTACTCTCCCCTGTGTAATCCGAATCTACAATACCAGGAATCACCCTTAATCCCTTAAAAGCACAGTACTAATTCTACCCAACACCAAGCCTACCTTATCCAGTAGGGGATGGAACCAAACCCTTCCATGGGAAGGGTTTTTGAACACCCATTTTTGGTGGTGGGTGGCTGTACAGAGGGTCTAATCCTGTGCTCCCTCTGGATCCCCAGACCAGCTTGTCAATGGTACCCTTTTCTGAGTAATGAGTGTCATGGAAGAAGTCTCTAGTGCCCTGTAAACTTGCTGTGTGGCCCGGGGCGGGACCCTCCTCCTGTTTCCCAACTGACCAGAGGGCAGATGGACCATCGTTTGTCTTTCTTAGACTGACAATCATTAGACCGATGATGTCCTTGCCTACAACAGGGGCACAACAAGCCAGGCTGCTTCCTTACCTGCCTCTCCATCTGGTTGTTGAGGGTTACCTTGAAGACAGGACTTTGGGGCAGTTGGGACATTGGACAAGCTGGGCATTTAAAAAAACACAGTAAAGCAGGACTTGGGCCACGCCCAAGACTGCAACATTGCAGAACAGCAGTCCATCACAGCCCTGGTGGTATGGGCTGTCAATGTCCTTATGTAGTCTGATGCAACCATTCAATTCTCATTGCCAGTGAGGATAAATAGCCTCCTGACAATGCTTGTTGGCATTCTCATAAGCTAGTTTGATAGCTGGAATCGTAGCATCAATATCAGGGAAAATCCTACTTGCTAATGGTAAGAGCTGATTCACAAAATCTGAATAAGGCTCAGATGGCCCCTACAGCACCTTAGATAACTGACCCCTGTCAGCCTTGTTAGGCAAGGCTTTCCAGGCTCTTAAGGCAGTGGTGGCAATTTGAGCATACACCCCTATGTCATATGACTTGCTGATTAAGCAGGGCATAAGGTCCAGTGCTGGTGAGCATGCCTACATTTCTATTCGGGTGCCCTGCAGCAGAGTTTCTTCTGGCTGTCTCTACAATTTTCTTGATAATCAGACCTCCAAAGCAAATAACCCTCTCCACCAGGCACTGCCCTACAAAGCTGCATCCAATCACTAAGTATCAAATTTTGATCCATGTAGGACCTCCACCAAGGCAGCAGGAAAAGGGAGCATGTGGCACATAAGTGGTTATATGGCCTCTTTACGCTGTCTTACATCCTTAAACTGAAATTGCTGCAGCCCCTGTTTATTCCCCCTGAGAATCCAGTTTTGATTTCTGAACCTTAGTTCTGCCAATTGTCTCTGCAACTCTACTCCCCCTCTCATTAGCCAGAGGGGCAGTTGTTTTGTAAAATTCTTTCTCATGGGGTGTGGGGCAAGAGAATAGACCCAGTCCCTAGAGATGACTCAGAATCACTGAGATCTGAGCCTCCACAGGCTCCTTCAGCTCCTCTCCCTCTGGATCTCCTTTTCATGATTCCAGGGATTCTGTCTTGACACCCTCCACTATCCTAATGGCTTCCTTAAGCTGTTCCTTGACTCTACAATTTTCAGTAAGCACAGACTCTTTAACCAGCCTCCATAGGGAAAGCATGGTGATTGGAAAGGACTCCAGTCCCTTTCCCCTCAGTTCCTTTTGTAGGTCTTCCTTAACATGGCCCCAGTCAGGGACACATTCAAGGTGCCTGCCTGTAGAAACCATGGACTTAACCCTACCTAGGGTTTCCACAAATTCTTCAGTTGCCTTTTAATCATCCGGGTACCCTGTTTTTCAGTAGTATCAGCAAACTCCTGAGAGCAGACTTGGAAGAATCTGCCCCATCCTTACAATTCACCCTCTCACCTTCTGTCACCTGCTGGCAGCCTCCAAGAGGGTGTCCCTTAGTTCCCTAGGGGCCTTCACCTGTGGCTCCTGCACCACCTTGGAACCATGGTCGGGCAAGGGTCTGGGGATTAAACACACAGATGTGGGTCACTCTTGAAGGAAGAATGCCAATTTTATGTTCCAAGGCAGCTTAAAGTGCTCTTCTTGACTAGTGGCCACACCCTATCTTGGGATTTTTCCACTGCAAATCTACCAGAAGAAACCTTCCTTGTTTTTAGGAACTCATGATGGTTCCATGCTTAGAGCAGCTGAAAACATGGAAAAACAAGTTTACTCCAGCAGGCAAAAGGCCTTAGAAAGTTCAGGGTCTGAGGGTCTGCAGCTCCCAACAATCCAGGAAAAAGTGACCCGATAAAGCAGTAATTGTAATTCTAACTACTACAAAGGATGAGGCGCAAGGATTGCAAGTGTTGACCCAGGCTATAGAATAATACATTCTAGAAATAAGTAGGGAACTTAAGACCCTGTCTCACAGCAAGGACCTATTTGAAGGCACAAGGGAGATGCTAATTGGAAGGGGTTCTCTCAATCCCAATGAACATTTCCCCCTTCCCACTGAGCAGTCCTTGTCCTTCTGATGCCCACTTTATTCACCACAACCCATGTCCTCTTATGCCAAGAAATTCACACTTGGACCAGCCTAACCTGAAGGACTGGCTGAACTTGGCTCTGCACCATTGAGGGGTAAATGCCCCTTTCTGCTTGGCTCATATCCAGCTTCAGCTTTCCTGTTGAGGGAGTGGAACAGAAAGTACTGGGTTTGTCTCCTTAGTGACACATTTATATAAAGCTAGGCTGGGCATACAAGATCCATCTGAGCAGGAAATGATGCAAAAAGAAACACTGGGGGGGGACTTGGTATACTTCATTCCCATGTTTGAGACAGGTGTTGCTACCATAGTCCAGGCTAGCCTTAAACTCCTTATGTAGCCCAGCTACCCTTAAACTTAGTGTGACTTCTGTCTTTGCCTTACCACTGCTGGGATCACAGGCATGTGCCATTGCTATTGGCTGGATTAATTAATTTTAATATATCCTATGTAACCACGTCCATTCTCAAGTATAACATTTCTTCGGAGCTTGTTTGCTTTGTAGTTTCATTGCTTTTTCATTGAGCATGGATGTCTCAACTCCAAATATCTACCACATGGCTAGATGCTTACATCTAGGCCTGCTCTTCAGAAGCACACAAATTACTGGAAACTGAACTTGTAAAAATCTTAATCTATAAAATTTTAGATTGTCTTCTGGCCATTGCTAAATGACATCCTCAAGAATCAGCCTCCTTGACCTAGATTTTCATTAGTTAATGTCATCAAGGAAACTGCTGCTTTCCACATTTACTCCATGAATCACTCCGAGTGGCTTTGCTACCTCTGTCCTGTAGCTGAACTCACCATGAGGGTCTGAAATAATTATCCCAGGGTAATACCTGGGCTATAACATACCTGGCCTAGCATCCTAATTTCCTGGGAGGCCTGAAATGTGCAGATGCAGGCCTCACTTTGAACATCAATTAGGCTAATTTCTGCCATGGGTTGTGAGACAGGTGCACTGGGGAATACTGTTAGAAAGAAATCCCATTGGTGACCACTGAGTAAAATAGCTTGTGAAGGGCAGAGTTTAGAGAACTGTTTTCAGTTCCTGCTTTGAAGCTGATAGCCTAGAAGAGGCCACATGTTTCTCTGGTACCTGTCTCTCCTAAAAGACAAATGGACTGTTCCGCCACTGAAGTTGCCTACTCTGCTATCAACCAAAACATGTGATATCTCCCACATGCCCTGTTCTGCAAGGGGAATCCCTTTTATAAGTATACAGCCCTCTGAAATATAGAGGGCTCACATGCAAAGAACCACCTGCACCATTTCTGGATACCTGGAATTCTAGGTACTGTTTGTAAGCATGGCCACCTCCTACATTGGGAGACAGAAAAAAACAGGCAAAGATTCAGACTCTTAAACATTAGCTTTCAATGGTTGAATATTCATGAGGAAAGCCATTTAAATTGTATGCAGTTCTTGCACTTACTTTCTTCACCTACTGGAAGATTCAAGGTCAAGCAGGTAACCTGGGAGAGAACTTTCCCAGACCCTAACATTCTTCACATGGTTACTGCTATGTAAAGGAGCACATCATTGATGGTAAATGGTGCTGGCTATCTTTGTTATCTTGACACTGACTGTTCTCTTTAAGGGAATTCCTCAAAGTCTATCCTCTCCCATATCAGATTGGTCTTTAGGCAATGTATGGATATATGTAGGAAGGCTCAGCCCACTGGGCAGGGCCACCTTTGTGCAGTCCAGGAACACCTGTACAACTAATGTTACTAGAGTGTTGTTGCATGTTACCTTCCCTATAACTCAGGAAATAGTTGCCTGATCTCTGAAGCAGGGACTGTTTTCATGGGAAACTTATAGATGAGAATACCAGATTATTCATCTTGGATTTCCCAGTTAACTTTGGTCAATCATGCAATGCTTAAAAATTCAAGTTGGGGTTAGCCTTATTCTCGGATTGTAAGTGCAACAGAAGCAGGACTTCAAGTGAGTTTTAATAAGTACATTTATACTGGACACAGTCCTGGCACTGGGTCATTTGCTGCCTCTTCATTGGGCTTGAAGCTAAAGAGCTGAACCAAATGTGTTCCAATGTCTCAGTCCAATCCCTGGCCAAGTAAAGTTGGCATGCAACTTTCAGCCAGAGATGGAGGAAAATGCATAGATTTCTCATTCAGCTCTGTCAGGGTCTACAAAATTCCATGAGCTCAAACTCCTGTTCAGCACCATGGACAGAACAAAAGGCTCCCTTCTCTTGGCATCTTGTCCCCAGCCTAAGAGGCTATTTGAGGGCGCCTAAGCTGCAAAATTTATTTTCCTTTAAACCCTTTAATTACTGTAAAAATAGAAGGCACTCAACCATGGTTATCCAACTCAATAACTGTGAATAATGTGCATTAATGCACAGGCTAAGAATAGGAGATGGGGCACAGATCAAGTGAGCCATGAGCAACCAAGATTTTGAGGGTAAACTGTATGTAAACTTTGAAAAGATACTTAATACACACATCTTTAGACATGGATACTATGCCACTTATTAGACATGGTCTGAGATCCCCAGACCAGCAGCTTCAAAATCAGGATTCCAATTTGGGAACTACATTCTGCAATGTGCTGTGACAAGTCACAGCATGGAAAAATCTAGAATGTCATGTAATATAACAGCTCAATGAGTGATGTGAATTCCACAGGCACCAAATTAGCAAGTGTTGGCTGGTGAATTATTGCCTTCAGAGGCCCTCACCCTGCCATTGGTGTCTCCATTGTGTTAGTGAGTAGCCTCACCCTGCCATTGGTGTCTCCATTGTGTTAGTGAGTAGCCTCGCCTTGCCATTGGTATCTCCAGTGTGTTAGTGAGAAGCCTCACCCTGCCATTGGTGTCTCCATTGTGTTAGTGAGTAGCCTCACCCTGCCATTGGTGTCTCCATTGTGTTAGTGAGTAGCCTCGCCTTGCCATTGGTATCTCCAGTGTGTTAGTGAGAAGCCTCACCCTGCCATTGGTGTCTCCATTGTGTTAGTGAGTAGCCTCACCCTGCCATTGGTATCTCCATTGTGTTTGAGTAGACTAGACGTCTGCTCACTGATGGCTATTTCACATGCAATTACAAGTTCTCTTCCAGTGTATGGAGACTGAACAGTTGCTGAACAGGCAGAAGAGGGTCTTTAAGAAAGTTTATGAACACTAGTACATCCTCCCTGCAGGTCAGGACAGTAATGGGCCAGATGGCTTTCGCTGACTTCCAGCTCAATTTATGAAGCTGTTTGAAATTTAGATTCAAATAATGGGAAACATGAGACATAGCCATGTTTCTGGTTCAGAGTTCTTTGCTTTTGCTGGCTGCTTTCATTTTAAAGGGGAGACCTTGACATCATAGATGGCATCTCTCCAAGCAAAGCCTGCAGGAATACCTGAGGCATCACTGTCTTCAAGGTGGGACAGATCAGTGGCTAAACAGAAATCTTCTAATTAGAGTTTTAGTGGCGTTAGAGAGGCACCACTGTTTCTGCTCCTCCCCCTTTAGCTACATAGTATGACCTGAGACAGCTCTCCATCCAAAGCCTGGCAGTCTCCTGCACACCTTCACAAGTACCTTGACTTCTCCAGGATGTCCTACCATCCCACATTCACAGAGCTGAAGTCTTAATTGGAAGTAGGGGGGGCGTGATTTCTGCCTTGTGCTCCAGGGGTATTTGACAATGTCTGAAACTCACTGAGCTATCCATTCTCAGTGTTTTAAACCAGTTATTTCCTAAGCTGTTGAGGGTTCAAGCCCATGGCAAACAAGCATGGGTAGGAGCCATGGATGCTGCTTAACACCATGCAACACATAGGGCAGCCCCAACAATTAGTCACTCCACACAATTAGCAGAGCGCGGAGATCAATGAGTCCTAAGGTAAATTTGGAGCTCAAGCATCTCACTTCCTTCCCAGAAGCCAGAGATTTGATTCCCTTCCCACAAAGGATTAAAGTGTCCTTGCCCCGCACCTAAAATAGGTCACATGGAAGACATAGGATGTTGGAGCCCTCATGTCCTTTGTTCATTGAGTTGCAGCTGACTAGTCCCTGTTTCCTGCACCTGGACCCAGGAGAGGAGAGGGCCTGCCAGGCAAGAGCTGGTACTGCATCCTTTCCCTTAATCTTTTTATATGTATATGGAACTATATATTCATGTGAGTTCTGATACCCAAGAAGGCAGCAGCATTGGATTCTGCAGAGCTGGAGTGACAGGCAGTTTGTAAGCTACTCAGTGTGAGTGCTTGAAACTGAACCCTCATCCTTTGTGAGAGCAGCACCCTCTCTTAAGCCACTGACTCTCTGGACTCCCCTTTGCACTTTTTTAACCTGCTGCATAGAGCCTTGGATTGATCATGCTAACTAATGAGCAGAACTTGCTTTCTTTTGCAGCATCTTAGAAAAGTTTGACACACCATTGATTGCACTGGTGTTAGAGTAGCCATGATCTATCTAGAGAGATAGAAATGGCTATTGTTTTAACGCATAGGCTGAAATAAAGTACCTGGTATCCTGAGTAAAGTGTTTCTTATAATTGTTGGCTAGTTTTTTACTGTTGGCACTTTGCTCTTTTGAGAGGCCCATTGCCCACCTTCCTAATAAAGCACACGTGGAGGCTTAAGGTTTCTTACTAATGCCTGGCCTTAGCTTGGCTCCTTTCTAGCCAGCTTTTTGTAAATTATCCCATCTACCTTTTGCCTCTGGGATTTTTCTATTTTTTTCTATAATCTTTCACTCGTCTCAGTGACTGGCCATGTAGCTGTGTGTCTGGCCCCTTTTCTCGCTCCTGGATCTCTTGCTTCTTCCTTCTAATGGTCTATTTATTCTCTGGCTGCCAGCCCCATCTATCCTTTCTCTCGCCCTGCTGTTAGCCATTCTTTTCTTTAGACCCATCAAGTGTGTTTGACAGGCGCAGTAACACGGCTTCACTGAGTTAAACAAATACAACATAAGAGAATACAACACATCTTTGCATCATTAAACAAATATTCCATAGCATAGCATAAATAAATGTAAGACATCTTAAATTAATATTCCATAACAGACCACTGAGGGCAGTGACCTTTAGCAGGGTGAAACAAATTTGGGTACCCAGTGCTTCTCTGGTCGGGTCACCAACTTTCTGATGAAGTCAGAGGTTCCCTTGAGACTTTTTCAGCTCCTAAAAGCTTGTCAGGTCACTGGCAGCCATGACCACAAGTGTTAAGAATGGTGCCACTTTACCTTGGATTTGAAGATACTATAAACGATACACACCAATGACGTAGGTGGGTCTTCTGTCTGTTACTTTCATTGGTCAAATAAAGAAACTGACTTGGCCTTTTGATAGGCCAGC
>LOJH01036644.1:3699-15463 GCA_001685095.1 Ellobius talpinus | reverse complement strand
AATACAATTTGTGTGTTGTTATTTCGGGTGTTAAGCTAGCTGTGTGGGAGCCGGACGGGACAAAAAGCAGGCCTGTTCTCCCCTATCACTACACTTAGCATATCCTAAATTGGTTAAATTTTATTATCTAAACAACATGGAAATGAATTCTGATTGTAGGTTTTCTTTTTCAGCACTGGAAATGGAACTCATGGCTGTCGTGCTGGGTGAGAGTTTGACCCTGAGCTACATTCCTAACCCTACACACTGTACAGTCTTCTAAAAACTCAGCTTTATTACAACAGTCCAGGAAGAAGGAATCTCATATACTGGACTGCTGAAACAAAAGCCTCTGGAATATTTCTAGGTACAAAATTGCAAAAGAACACAAGAGCTTTATCCACGGAACAATGATAGATCTGCCCTCATCGCATTTGAAATAAGACCTAAGGTCAGCAGAGCTGTTTAAAAAGAGATGAATTTAAAATGTATCGCACTCTTGACTTCAAGTTTATAATGTAGTCTGAGCTAGAGGAACTTCAGCAGAACTAAAAACCACGCTCTCTAAAGAAGAAAGAAGAAACAAAAATGAGCAGAACGCCGCCACCTTGAGCTCCACTCTGTGACTTCCACTTCTGCTTTAGTTAGCAGTGTTGCAGGCTATGGTCTCCGTTCATGTATTTTAATATTTTCATCAAGTGAATCTTATCTGTATTTACTTCTTCAAGCTATTTAAAATGAAAAGTGAAATTCTGCAAGTCTAGAATCGATAACAAACATGTACACGCATCAAACTCAAGTGTTCCGCTACATAATACAAAACTCTGTATAACCAGTTCAACCTGACGTGTAAAGCTGATGACTTCCCCATGAGTGAGACATGGAAAGACTAATGCCGAGGAATCGTGCTAACTGCCCAACGGTAGCACAGAACAGACTGCACAGAGCGATGCCCACAAAGCCTCTCATATGAAACTCCTGAACACCACATGCCTCCACAGCAGACATCAGACTGTCACATTCCGGGACCTGTGTTTACTCCTGGAAGATGTGGGATATCCTGGGTAACACCAGAGGAATTTCATCATTTTCTATCCTGTCAGAAGACAAGGACCCAAGAATAAAAGTCCCCAGCTTGCTGTAAGGCCAGGGAACAATGTGTGCTCGCTATGACCTACAGTAAGTATTTCACTGTTACAATAAAATTATGAAGACACACTACTGTTTCCTCAGAATTGTTCTGGTTTCTTAGTACGCCCTTCACACTACAAGAGAGTGATATGAAGTATGGGGTGCGATGTGGATACACTAGAACTTGAGCTCGGCCACAGTCAAGCTTCAATTAATTTTAAATGATCAAACAACTGCACTGCCAAGAGACAAGAAACCACAGGTCTTTTACAGGATCCTACAAAGTAAGGCAGAAAGAGGTCACTCCCCAGAGGTCAGCATATGCACCAGGAAAAACAGTTAAGAAAAGAATTTTACACAAATGGCTGCAGACAGCCTGAAGACGGTCCTTGTTAGCATAATTACTCAAATGGTACTTACAAACGCGTAATATCAGCCTATTCCTGAGGATAAAAGACCGATTAGACACATTATATTTTCTTACAGACTTCAAAAAATTCAATTTAAAACAAATAAAAAAGATTGAGCATAGGTCATTGATCTTAGCACCACAACTGATCTTAAGTAGCAGGGTCTCTTACAGTGAAGGAGATTTTGCAAATGCCACGTGGTTACCTGTATTTTTGCGACCACAAGCAATGCTGCCTTCACTATGGCAGCACAAACAAAAGGAATCTGTGGTTATATATTTGAAATAAATTCTCTTCACATTCCCCACCATCACACTGAATTCAAGACTTGAAAATGTTCAGGATAATTTGGTTATTTCCAACTATCAAAAGAGACCAATCTCATATGGGAATATTGGCCAATAATTAAGGAGATATCAGTTGCCTTAGCAACAGATTCCTTCCCAAATAAGCACTGTTTTCATTCAGCTGCCTTTAGCCAAAAGGGGAATTAAATCACTGAAATCAACAATTCCTTTGTTTAGCAAACAGAACAGCTTTCGAGGTCTCAAGAAAACAGGCCCCTTGCAGTTGGTCCAGTGCTGCCCAAGGTAGCAGTTTGGTTGAATAAGCAAGCCAACCTCTTGAATTACGGGATTTCATCATCAAAACCACTGCTAACAGAATGCCTAGCTTTTGCCAAAGAAATCTAACAAAAGAGGAGCATCTCCTAAGTGATGCTAATAGCTAAATTTAGCTGTGTAGATCTTCACTCTACACAGAAAATATATGGATATGTGTATACCGCTTTGTTCTGGATGCTTAACTCGGCAAAGGACTAATTAACCTACTCAGATAATTAATAGTTAGCTTCCTTTCCTCGCTTTTTGGTATAAGAGACTAACCTTACATAACACAATTTAAAAAATTATCTTACATGGGTCATTACCAAAACTGAGGAGTAAATAACTGTTTCTGACTGTTAGTGCAAGCTTGCCCCTCTACAAGCTGAAGTCCTGTCACGGCATTGAAGCTATCTACAGGGACCAAATTCTGTTCCTTTCCCATAAGAAATTATAATAGAAGCTCACTGTGGTGTCTCTCTCAAGAGACACACACCTGAATTGCAACAGGCTCCTCAGAACCAGAATTTTCTGTAAAAAGTCAAGCATGAAACTCTTGGCACAAGAAACTCGTTACCTAATTCTCCTCCATGATTACTACCATCTTTACTTCATCATGGCAAAGACTGACCCAGCTTTTCAACCACTCTGTAATCCCACACCTTTCCCAGGCAGAGTCCCACGTGACAGCTAGGCTGGGCTCTAGATTCCTCCTCTGGGGTGAAGATTCCCAGGCATCCACTGAAGACAAGCATCTGAATGGACAGTCTAGCTCAAAATAAATGCAATACTTGCAAGTAAAATGGAGGGATACAAATAAAATCAGAGCATGCCAAAAACTGATACATTGTGTTCATGTGTATCTTCTTGGTATATACAAGGGCTTCTTTTCCCCCCATGAATGGGACTTTAAAAAAAGTTCTGTCTGTCTGTCTGTCTGTCTGTCTGTCTGTCTTTGTCATATCTATAAGAAGAAAAATTATCTTTAAAAAGTAAAGGTGGGTGGGATAGACTTGTAACATCGTCACATCGGGGAGTGGAAGCAAAAGGAACTCAAGGTCACACTCAGCTACACAATAAGTTTAAGGCCAGCTTGAGATAGGTGAGACTCTGTCTCCAAACAAAATAACCTCAAATAAATCAATGAATGAATGAGTAGTAAAACTTTAAAAACCAAATCCATCCCACCTGTCCTAGTTTGCTTTTTGTTGCTGTGATAAGACGCTTATCACAGCCCATTTGGCGGGAAGAAAGGGCATGTTTGTCAGCCCAGGAGCTTAAGAAGATGCTACGGATGTGCGCTGCTTACCAGCTCCTTTTCCACAGCTTCTCAGACTCCTTTCTTATGCAGCCCAGAACCACCTGCCCCGTGGTAGCACTACCCACAGCAGGCAGGGCCATTCCACATTCATCAGTCACTAATCTAAGACCACAGTCATGCTCACAGGCCAACGAAGGCAATTTCTCGTCTCAGCTGACCCTAGCTAGTGTCAAGTTGACAAAAACTAGCTACATCCGTGCACTGAGCTACCTGCATCCACTTTGGTTTCTTATTCTAAGTAAGTACTTTGTCCCACTTTTGCTAATTCTTACATTATTTCCTTTTGTTATTCATGAAAAATAAGCACTGTCTCGTGTTATATTATTTATTTTTCTGATATGGGAAACCAAAGTATTTTCAATGAAACTAAGATGTGCTGTTACCTGCCAGCATTCTCAGCGCCAGCTGGAGAGAAATAATCAGCTAGCAAAGTTTAAAATCGTAATAATGAGAGATGTAAAAAATCAATATCACAATTTCTGCTGGAGTCCTTAAAGCTATATTTGGCTTTAATTTATATTGCATCTCATTCTCAACAAAGCAATTGATGATAACAAATATGCTCCAGATATGAATACGAAATGAAGATATTCCCCCTTTCCTACACCGGAAACAGGCTAAACTCTCTGACTGCAGATAATTTCAGCCAAAGGCTAACACTTCTGAGTCCACTATTGAACTAATAATGTAACAATTGGTGCTAACAAATAACACCGCCAGGCCTGTCCACTGGATTTAAACCGGCAGCAGAGCAAAGCATTTTCCATTAGCCCGGGTTACTATCACTTATGCAAATGTCATTTCCCAAGCACCCAACTGAAACTCTATTCCAATGTATCTGTGATGAAGAGAGATAATTCAAAGTCATATTCTCTTAGGGATTTAGCTCTTCCCAGAGGGCGTGGTTATCTCCAGCATGGAACTGAGAGGAGTGGCAGGAGCAGCTCATCTTTATTGCAAGCCCTCAGGGCCTGTGGTGTCAACGGCTGTTCCAGTTCAAACTGGAAGGCTGCTATTGCTCTGTAAAATGTATATGAAGCCCAGCCATATTTTGTACCGAGCCATACCTACTCCTCCATGAAGCAAGTAGGGTAGCCGTGCTTCTCTGCGCCGGCGGGGAGGGCTCACCTTTCACCTCACTCACTAGACAGCAGCTGCTCTTCTCTGCACGCATTGGCGATGCTCTCCGATGGTATCTGAAAACTATGGCTGTTGAATATGTTGTATTGTTATAGGCCAGTACGGGATCAATCCACTCTAAAAAGCCTCGATTTAGTCTACAGGAAAAGTGTAATAATGCTGGTTAAATTAATAGCTAAATCTTTAGCTCAGTCGATACAAGGGACAGCGTAAAATTTTACTGAGGACTCTTGCAACAGAAAAACCTTGAATTCTGGAAAACCTCAAATGTTTTGCTATTAGATGCAATTGGAGCTCAATGACAGTTCAGTGTGCTCACAGCTTCCCCTGAGCACAGGAGGAGACCCCGTAGCTGAATTTAAGGGAAGCGGTACTTACCACTCTTTACTTTGAGTTACTAGATACCAGATTTCACAAGAAAAGAGATCTGCCTAAGACAGGCAATGATGCATAGAAGGAAGGAAACTAACTTCATTATTGACAAAAATGAAACTAGACCCATTCAAGAGCAGCCCAATAGAAAGAGAGTAAAATGTTAGGCAGGTGCTCTCCAGTGGAGGCTTTCTTTGTGGCGTCACAAATAATGGGAGACAATCATGTACACAGTCCTGCTTGAAGAACACTGATCGCTGCAAAAGAAAAGAGACTGGACAGATATTTCAGCCTAACTCCAAACCCCTTATATTCATGTAACTGCAAATGTATACTGCGTGTGTATGTATGTACACACGCAGTATACATTTGTATGTGTGTATGTATGAAAACTCAAGTTACATGAATTAAGTGACAATATATAAATATATCTTGCAATTTTTTACATATTCTAAAACTAATTATTTTCATTTTAAAACTTTATATTATACATGCTTTCCTAATCAGTCTTCCAAAACAACAAACATCAATTCTTTAATGAGTATGTGTCTGTGTATGTGTGTGTTTACATGCATGCTACGGCATGTGTATGAAAGTCAGAGAATAACCCAAAAGAACTGGTTCTCTCCTTCTACCAAGTGGGTTTCTAGGATTGAATGTTGGTCTATCAGGCTTGGCAACAGTGACTTAGCCCTAAGTAATCTCCCCAGCCACATATCACCTCTTACAGAGGAATACAGAGGCATCTCATGAATAAGAAGACAGTGGTAACATTTTCAAGGCTACACTGTACTGTCTGCTTTGATTCTTCATGGCGTGGCCATAATCAGGATCTATCCACCATGACAATACACTCGCCATTCTCCCATCGGGTTCTCTCTTGGGCATCAACTCCAGGATGACAGATAAGAAAACCAAATAAAATAAAAGACTCCCTCCCTGCCCCAGTTTCAAGAACCCAAAAGCCTAGAGAGGCAGTACAAAATACCACAGGACTTAGAGCTCTGATTGCAAGAGCCTCGGAGTTGAAAGAGCCCAACCAAGCCGAGGAAACATTTCCTGGGGAAGCTTTTCAATTTTCCACTACACTGATCGTAATTCGATTTAAATCTTCCTTGCATCACGAAGCGTCTTTCTCTTTCAGCAATTAGTGCTATGTGTTAAGTAACCCTAAACTCTCTTCTTTCAAATAACACATTCGCTTGCACAACTAAAATACTACAGGACACAGACTTCTCAAAATACTTCTCTTTCTCAAGAAGTGATCCTTTCTAAGTTTATTGGGGTACACTGTTACCTTAGAGCATAAAGATGCTCCAGGAGAGTTCTCTTTTATGCCCCTGTGTTATCCTGTGGTTAGGGCACCTTAATAAAGAAGAGGGGCAGGCAGTGTGGACCGTGAACCCACTAACTAGCCACTCAGAGAGTAGAGCATCTTCCTCTTGCCAAACAGGAGTCTGTTCTACAGGCTCTAGAAAAAAGGTTCTAATTATTCCTAAACAAAACTTCCAAATTATAGGAAAAGAAACTACCATAAAAAATAGAGAGGTATACCCACTAGTAAACAGCTGTCTTTTGTTAGGGAGAATTATTAACCAACCTATTATTGATGGTTATGAAATTGCCCTTACTGTTCAGTGTGAAGGAAAGATGAAGCAGCTGGGCAGTGGTGGCGCTCACCTTCAATCCTAGCACCAGGGAGGCAGAGGCAGGCGGATCTCTGTAAGTTCGAGGCCAGCCTGGCCTACAAAGCGAGTTCCAAGACAGCCAGAGCTAAACAGCAAAACCCTGTCTTGAAAAACAAAGGGGAAGAAGAAAAAGAAGAAAGCTGAAGCATCCACATCATTAGCTATTTTTAATAACCTGAGTATGTGCCTCCACGTGCCACCCCCCAGAATCCTGAGCTTACACACACCACCCGGGAGTGATGTCACTAGCTTCACTGTCACCTAAATTGAAACTTTGTGGTTGTAGAAAAGCTGGACTCAGATAATAAGTCACTTGTTCAAGGTCACATACTTAATTAGAGACAAAATAGATATAGTGCTCATGTCTGCTGAGTCCTCAGAGTGGTCAACCAAAAAGAACTGTCCCTGTGCCCGAAAGAACAAAAACACAACCCATTCTACTGCTCTGAAATTCTCTAACATGTTTATTAATTCAAAAGAATCCATCACTTTGAATTGTATCTTAACATTGAAAAGCTTCTATTTTTCTGTCCTGGTCTTTAAACGTTACCAACATTTCACATTCTACACAGCCACTATCCTTTAGTAATAATACATAATTTCAAACTTTGAAGGGAGGTTGCTGGAGAGATGGCTCGACAGTTAAGAACCCCAGAGGGTTGGGGTTCGAGTCCCAGCACCCACATGATGGCTTACAACTCTCTGTAAATCCAGTCCCATCAATGCGACAACGTCTTCTGTTCTCTTTGGGCACTTCACATACATGGGGCACATACAGACAGACAAAACACTCAAACACACAGAAAAAAATTGATTCATGTGCAGATAAAGGCACTTGCCACAAAAGTTTGGAAAACTGAGTTTGATTCCCAGAACCCACACAAAGATGAAAAAAAAAGAAATAACCCACAAAGTTATCCTCTGATCACCGCACACCTATGTGTACATATCACGCGTGCATGTGCAGGAGCGTGCGCGCGCGCGCGCACACACACACACACACACATACACCAATAATATATTTTTAATTTGGACCAAATCCTAGAAACTGGGTATGTTTAAAATTTTATATAAAAGAAAAAAGTGAAATGTTCTCTCTCTCCCTCTCTCCCCTCCTTCCCTTGCTGCCAGCTATGCATGAAATATATTAAAATACTCCTTGTAGAATTTGAGGCAGACACAATTCAAAGGACAATGCTAAATGCAAGTCACCAAGACTTGGCATTTTCATGACCTAAGCTTGTGGTATATTGTGCCTCCCCCTCGCGCCTACTGCCATCCAGGAGTAAACCCTAAGGGAGTTGTTTTGAGTGAGGGTTTCTGTATGTCTCTTTGAATAGGAATACAAAGTGACAGAAAAATAACTCAAAATTGCTATAAAATGAATGGCGTTTCCAAATGTGCAAGCAAACAACATGCACTTTAATGTAACACATTTCTTCTTATTTGGCAGTAAGTTAAAACATATGTTGTTTGAAGTTTATATAAAATGGATGAAAAGGTGTTATTTGTGTTAAAAATGAAACCAAATTACTAAGTGGTTTAAAATCCATGGCTTTTATTATCCAAATGTAGCCAGTTAAAAGTAATGTCACTTGAAGAGTAAAAATAAATTAGGGTTAAAAGTTACTGGTTTGCTTGATTTTTGTTGTTGTTGTTGTTGGGTTTTTGTTTTGTTTTTTATGAAGGAAATAAACAAAGTAAAAACCTTCAAAAATATGCACTTAGTCATTACAATTTCACAATTTTCTTTAATACAAGTCCAAAAAATAAATAACAAAGAAATTTAGTTGCCTCTTAACATCAAGTACAGTTTTTTTTTCTCCCTGAAGCCTTATTCTTCTGTGAATTAGCAAAAGAAGAGTTGTCAAAAGCTTAGTCATACTTCAAAAGCACAAAATCGATGGGAGCAGGTAAATCAAATGGTCAAAAATGTCCCCATCAACTCTCCGTCAACTCGGGAGGGGTCACCTGGGGAAGAACAGAAGGTTGCTGCAGCGACCAACCCGCTTCCTCCATCGACCAGCACATCTCAGAACAAAGAGAACAACACTGTCAAGTTACTTAGACTCCAGAGATGGAGCTGTTCCAAAGAGTTGGAGGAGGAGACTCTGAGAACTAAAACTTCAGAACAGAAGTTTTGAACAGTATGTCCAAGGTATATAGTCATGGAGCACCTGGCATAGAAGGCTTTCTACTAAGAGAACTATGAATTATTAGGACCTAAATCTCTTTTCTTCCCCCTCCCCCACCACTGACCAGTGTTTACAAGGGCAAAACTGTGAAGCTGTCCTCTGATCGCCACACGGCCATGCATACACAGCCTGCCATACATTCATATAATGATTTTTTCAGTTCGGATCAAATCCTGGAGAATAGGAGAGGAAAGAAATGAAAAAGGTATAAAAGCAGAGTTTCAGCACTCTTTTAATATTTGGAAAGTTTTAATTGTTTTGTTTGTATTTTCTGAGAACTACATTATTCTCGGTAGTCCAGGCTGCCTTAGACTTTTCATCTCTCTAAGATCAATCACTTAACTATAAGAAATAAAATCAACAGATTATGCTCTGACACAATAAATCCATGAAGGGATTACTAAAGCCTTGCAGCAAAGCTTCTATCTTGATGTACTCTTTAGAAGACTATACCCTACTCCTGTTACTGAGTATTAAATATGTTTTCATGAACTGCAACCTTATCACTGTTACAGAGGAGGGACCAACCCATGAGGAAAACCATCTGTGACAGGAAGTCTAGGAGAGATTCAGCAAGGGAAGTCACCACAGTAGTGCTCAGGAAGGTTGACCAAACACACTCTAGGATGCACAACACCTTAGTTACATTGTTATAATTGCTAAAAGAATTTTAGAACATACTCATTTTCTAGAAGTGAGAATAGTTTAAAAATTTGGGATTCTTTAGAAGTTCTGAAGTCTAACAGTGTCTAGGCTGAAATAATTATTAGCCATTAAGAAACAGAAAAACCAATATAATTTATGTTTACAGAAGTTGGTAACTTTCACAGTAGATAAACTACTAATCATGGGCTGAATTTCATTTTCAAATGATTTGCTTCTGTGCACTTCATATTTTTTACATGTCTGTGCCTACATTGAAATGAAACTTAAATGCTCCGTAAGTAAGACACTTTCAACCTCAAACAGTTGCTCTGAATTCATTTTCATCCTTCTCTCTTTCCCTCTGTCCTTCAAAATTAAATGAACAAGAAATCATATTTAAGATATAGATAGAGCAGCCACCAAATCCAAACTAATACAGTACATTTCAAAAAATTTAGTCAGCTCGAATCTGGATTTAAGGTAGATCAATAATGTTACTAGAACTCTAACCACTTAATTTAAAACACGCACAGAGAGAGAGAGAGAGGAGAGGAGAGAAAGAGAGGGGAGAGAGAGAAGAGAGAGAGAGGAGAGGGAGAGAGAGATGAGAGAGAGGGGAGAGAGAGATGAGAGAGGAGAGAGAAAGAAAGAATTTCTAAACGTCACACTGTAAAAGTGCAAGCTTTTGCTATAAACTTAGTGATGATCCCAAGAACTGCAATCTTCTCACAAACTCTAAGGCACTTAGCTAGCAATGCAACAGGGTAAGACACCAAGGGGGGAACCAGTGAGTGTGCAGGAGATAACATCACAGTGGGAAGGGGAGTGGCTGGACCAAACCTTCCAGTCACAGAGGACATCACAAAGAAGGTGCAGTCACAAGAGACTCACAGACAAGGTTGCAGTCCTTCTCACCTACCACAGAGCTCTGCGAATTAATAATTTTATAAACTGCAATTATGTCATTAATAGCTCAATCAAATTTTTTGGATTAAAAGAAATAATTTATTAAACTTTTAATTTGGTGCTGAGTGTAGTAACGCAAGACTGTAATCCTAGCATGTACGAGGAAGTGGGCAATGGTGAGTCTGAAGCTACCCTGTGCTACAGAAAGTAACTGAGTTCTCAAAAGTACAAAATATTTAAAGCATTCAAAAATATTTAAAAGCTTTTATAGCTCTTTTTTTTACATCTTTCTCATTTAAAAAAATATGCTAGAAACTAAATGGAATACCACAGCTCAAGGCATGGCAGGAGTGTCCTACTGGTCTACCAGGGAAGGACGGAGTATTTTAACATTCACATTTAAGTTTCTAGCACATGATGATGATAATTAGAAAAGACATCAATTTTCAACTGTACTGGTTTCGCTTGCTTTGGATTGTACCTGATTCTCTAACATACCTTACATGACCTAGACTCGTCCACCCCTGATATCTCCATCAGCTGTCCACATATTCCTGCCAGATTATAACAGTCAAAGGCCTTGTCCCAGTTGCTGGCATACCCCCTATTTGCTTACCTTTCTTAGCATCATCATCACTGTTTTCTTCTATTCATTTACTCTTTCTGGCTGTTTTCTTCTAAATATTTTGTAAAGAAGACAAGGTTGTGCTTGTGTAGCTAAGCCAGTAGCATGCTTGGCATGCATGAAGCAATGTGTTCAGTCCCCAGCACTGCACAAACCTGCTGTGGTGGCACACGCCTGTAACCCCAGCACATCAGAGGAGGAAGCAGAGGAATCAGAAGTTCAAAGTCATCCTTAATTACAGAACAAATTCAAGGACAGTCTTGAATATATGAAACCCTGTCTCAAAAGGAGGGGGAAGAGGAAGTAGAGGAAAGGAGGAAGACAAGAAGAGGGAGGAAAAAGGAGGAAGAGGAAAAGGGAGTGGAAATAGAAGAAGGAAAAGAGAAGAGTGAAGAGGAGATGGAGGAAGAGGAGGAGGAAGAAGAGGAAGAGAAGAGAAGGAGAAGGAAAAGGAGTCCAGTGACAACAATGACTATAGTAAAGCTGAATTTGCATTTCACTGAAATTTAGGTAGGAGTGGGGAGAAATTAAACTAAAAATACTGCTCAGCTAGCAAAATAATACACTCAGAACACAGGCTGCAATACTCATGTGCTCAAAATTAGAAGTGCTCCAATGTGAAGATGAATTTTCAAAGCTTTTAGTTTCTAGAAAAATCAGTAAACTATTAATGTCAAAAATTAAAGGAATGGGGGCTGGTTAAGAGCATTGCCTGTTCTTCCAAAGGTCCTGAGTTCAATTCCCAGCAAC
>LOJH01036643.1:2130-14104 GCA_001685095.1 Ellobius talpinus | reverse complement strand
AAAGAAAGAAAGAAAGAAAGAAAGAAAGAAAGAAAGAAAGAGTCTCAGCTCTTAAGACTCATCTCCTTTTGCAAATATTTTAGGTTTCTTTCATCCTTCCTTGAAAAGAATGATTTAGCCTTTAAGAGTGGACAAATACTGGATTCCAGTTTAGCCAATGAAATGTAAGTGACTGTCTGCTGGGAAAGTTCTGGAAGGGTTTTACTTCCCAAATAAAAGGGGACAGATGCCAGTAACATATTACTTTGACCCTCTTTTTACCTTTGCCTTTGTGTAAACAACAGCCATCTTGCCACCAGGAGACAGGTTTGGGGGGAAAGGCAGAAAAAATAAAGCCAGAGAAAAGGCCAACATGTCACAGGAAATAGAACAGAAAAATGAAAAAAGTCTAAAGTCTCAGGCGGAATGACACTAGCAGTGCCTGCCACCCATGAATCTCTTGTTAAATGAGAAAAACTCCTTTAACCATGGCAATGGGACTTTCTGTTCTTTGCTGCTGAAACAACTGTGTATGGCTTTCCTGAGCTGCAGGACCAAGATCAGCAGTAGGACGAGGAAAGGAGCAAGTGCCACCGCAGATCTAAGCCTTGTCTCTTTTCAAAGTTTATTTTGTTCATTGTGAACTAGTCTGCATTGACTTCAATCTTTTTAAAAATGTTTTTATGATTCCTTTTATTTTTTATGTGCATTGGTGTTTTGCCTGCATGTATGTCTGTATGAGGGTGTCAGAACCCTGGAAATGGAGTTACAGACAGTTGTTAGCTGCCATGTGGTTGCTGGGAATATAATCGGGGTGCTCTTGACCTCTGTGCTATATCTCCAACCCCAACTTCAATCTTTTTAAAATTATATAAAACATTACCTAAGACCAGAGCAGAGGGAGGGTGTCTAGTCAGTATTCTGTTGCTGTGAAGAGACACTATGCCACAGCAACTCCTATACAGATAGCCTTTAATTAGGGCATGATTACAGGAAACATGGCACCATGCAGGCAGACAGTGCTGGAGAAATAGTTGACACCTCTATATCTAGATCCACAGGTAGCAGGAAGAAGAGAGCCACTGGGCCTGACTTGGGTTTCTGAACCCTCAAAACCCACCCTAAGTGACACATTTCCTCCAACAAGGCCTTTTAAATAGTGCCACTCACTCCCTGTTGACTAAGCATTCAAATCTATGAGCCTATGGGGGCCATTCCTATTCAAACCTCCACAGTTTAGAGCATTTGCTGCTCTCCCAGAAGACCTGGGTTTGACTCCTAGCACCCACATGGTGGCTTACAACCATCTGTAACTCTAGTTCCAGGAGATCTAATGCACTCTTCGGAACTTTGCAGGTCTTAGGCATGCATGTAGTATGTAGACATATACTCACAACAGTCTCTGTGTGTGTGTGTGTGTGTATGAGTGCAATAAAAGGAATAACTCTTTAAACACCGTTTTAATTACTTCTATTGGCTGCTGGTTTTGGTGCCCCTCAGGCTTTCATTCAAGCATCTATGACTCACCTCTTCTGTCCTGGCCCTTATGGCGTTCAAAGAAGTCAAGAGGCAAAGGGAGTGAGCTCAAGTAGCCACATTACAACACATATAAAGAGTGCTTCTGGTCAGGACCAAATGCTGATTTCTTAAGGTCCAGACGACCCCCAAATTTTTCTCTTAGTAATCATAAAGAACTAAAGGTTTTTTCCAATACCTTTGAGTAAAATCTTCCTAAATAAGCTAAAACCCGTTTGCTTCATGAAATAAAGTTTTAGAAAAACTAGGCCTGGTGGTGGTGTGGCACACACCTTTAATCCCAGCACTCGGGAGGCAGAGGATCTTTGGGTTCAAGCCCAGCCTGGTCTACAGAGCTAGTTCCAGGACAGCCAGGGCTACACAGAGAAACCCTGTCTTGAAAAACCAAAAAAAAAAGAAAAGAAAAGAAAAAAGAAAGAAAAAGAAAAACCCAGCAAACCAAAATAAAAACAAATCACTACCAAAAAATGAACAAAAAAGTCTAATGGACATTAGAGCGTTAGAGCTTTATGTTTATGAATGTTTGCCCATGTCTGTGTATGCATCATGTGCATCCAGTGTCCATGGAGGTCTGAAGAGGATGTCAGATCCCCTGGGGCTTTTGTAAGCTTCCACATCTGTGCTGGGAACTGGACCTGGATCCTGTGCAATAGCAACAAAATCTCTAAGCCAGTGAGCCATCTCTCCAGCCCTTCTAATAAACATTTCTACTAAGAAGTCTAATATAACTATTCATTAGGAAATGAAAATCAAATGTGGTATCCCCTCATACTATAGGCTGGCCGGTATCAGAGAGAGAGAAACAGTAAGTGTCAAAGACAAGGAGAAACCGGAACTCTTGTACACTATAAATGAGAGCATTCTATGGTGCAACTACAATGGAAATAAGTATGACAGTTACTTAAAAATTCAAAATAGATTTACCATATGATCTAGAAGTATCATTTCTGGGTATGTATCAAAAGAATTGAAAGCAAGGGGCTGGAAAGACTGCTTAGGAGTTAAGAGTACTTAACTGGTCTTAGAGAAGAGCTGAGTTCAGTTCTCAGAACCCATGTGGTGACTCACAACTACCTATAATCCCAGTTCCAGATGATAAAATTCCCTCTCTGACTTCTTCAGACACCTGAGTGCACACGATGTACATCACTGGTACATACACAAAAATAATAAATATTTAAAAAATTGAAAGCATGGCCTCAAAACAAGCCTAGCATTTCATCAACAGAAAAATTGGGGGGAATGTGAAGTCAGCTGTGATGGATCAAGCCTGTAGTCCCAGCACTCCAGAGGCTAAGGCAGGAGGCCTGCCACAAGTTCATATCCAGGTGGGGTGACAGTGTCAGTCCCTGTCTCAGACAAAAGAAGTGATAAACATACATTCCACAAAGAAGAATAAGATCCAGTGAGGTGGCTTAGCAGATAAAGATATCTGTCGTTCAAGCCTGACTGCTGAGTTCAATCTTTAGGACCCACATGGTAGAAGGAGAGACCCAACACCCGCAAGTTTTCCTCTGCCCGTCCTATGAAACACTATGGTGTGTTCTCTCCCTCTGTCTCTGTCTCTGTGTGTGTTACAAAAATAGAAAGGGACTGTAAGGAAGGAGGTTCAAAGATGGGGGCTCGTGAACAAGAAAGGACAAT
This sequence comes from Ellobius talpinus, assembly GCA_001685095.1. Taxonomy (NCBI): domain Eukaryota; kingdom Metazoa; phylum Chordata; class Mammalia; order Rodentia; family Cricetidae; genus Ellobius; species Ellobius talpinus. Next base: position 10,945 of record LOJH01036643.1, on the reverse strand, counting down.
GGAATGTAGGGGGCATGAGAGTAGAGGGAAGGACTATTAAGGAGATGGAAAAGGAGCAGCAAAAGATGGGGAAGACAGATAAAGGAAAGAAGTGGGGTGCAAATAAGGACAAAGTGTAATGAGAGGTTGGAAAGACAGACAGACACACACTCAAATGTGATAAAAAAAATTTACAGAAATTATTTCAGGCAAGGTGCATGCTTTTAATCCTCAGGAGGCAGAGTCAGGAAGATCTCTGTGATCTTGTCTGGTCTACATAGTGAGTTCCAGGGCAACCAGAGCTACATATTGATATCCTGTCTCAAAAAAACAAAAGCAAACAAAAATTATTTCAAAAACTTTTAAGTGATCATCACGGATGACAACTATATAATTACCTATACAATTAACATTGAGCTGGGCACTTTCAATTTGTCAAGAAAGATGATCGTATGTTATATGTACTTTAATCACAAAGCATAACTAGGATGAAGGGGCTCACAAGCCTCCATCCAGTCCTGGATCTATAGACAGTTAATTATTGCTGGGAGAGGAGAGACATGTTCTTCAGTGGTGTAGTCACTGATAAAGTGCTCATGTTCCTATAAATAATCCCTCAGCCATACTCCTCTAAGAAACACTCATTAGGTCACGCACCCTCCAAAGACACGAGAGTAGAAGGGAACTAGTTAGGTTCATGAGAGAGGGCGAGAGACAAAAGAGGGTAAAGAAAAATGAACTTGATAAAAATACATTATATACATGTATGAAAATATTGTCATGAAACTTATATACAATTAATACATGCTAATATAAAACAAAAATCCTGGTCATGAAGCAAGGAGAATAAGGAAAATGATTGTTCTGTTCCTTATTATTTGTTAATATAATAAAAACAAATATACACAAGTGCACTTTTAAAATCCTTTCAAAAATTTAGTTTTTTGTTACCTCTCTGTGTCTTCCAGATCCTGAATTTCTTTGTTGGTTTCTTGTTCTTCCAAATTCTTTTTATCTAAAGCAGTTGAGAGAGCTAACTTTATTAAAATGAAAAGTAGTTGTGAGCATGTTTTAAAATGAACTGTAAAAATTAAAGCCATCAGTAGTTCTGCAATGAATGCATCAGCTCCCTTTCCCACGAGAGCAGAGGACCAGATGGCCGTCTGCAGGGCACCAGCACTCGCATCAGCTGCTTCTGGGGTCTTGGGAGATCTCTGGCGCCAGGTGAAGCTACAGGAAACCTAGCCGGTGCCAAGTTCAGAGAACTATATATAGCAAAGGAAAGAAGGCACACAAAGAGGAGGCGAGCAACCCTAAAAATAAGCCACACGATTGTGCTTTAGGGCACTCTTCCCTTTCTTGTTCTTAGATGTTCCCATAGCAGAACTTCATGGAAGGATTTGTGTGGGGTAAGGATGTACCCTTCAATGTATGCCAAGAATTTTACTAAGACTGTCTCCTTTCATCACCCAACAGAATTATGAAAGGAAGAGAACTACTATTTGCTAATTAGTGCACCAGGCACTGTGCACAGAGCTATCACAATCACGAGACATGAACTACTGTTCCCATCACACAGATAAGGAGAGATAAAGTTCAGAAAAGAAGCAGTTTGTTAGACAAAATTAACTGGTAGAACTGGAATTAAAATGGAGTTGTACCCGACCTAAGTCACACTCTTCCATATGCATTCCATAAAAACTTCATGAAAAGACCTGGATATTGGCTTACCATTTTCAGTGGCGCTCAGACCATGTGCTGTGTTCTCCTGTGACACCATGGATGGAACCTCCTGCAGCTTCAGATGCTCTGTAACAGTACAAAAACAAAAGGCAACTATTCCCACCTTTCCACAGCACACAGTCCTCAAATCTGCATTATTGCTGTTCTTCCTCATCTGAAATGTAGAAATAAAAATAAAAACCGAGGAGGAGTCTGGGAACACAGCTACTGAAATGCGGGAAATGAAGAGCAAGCTCACATGGTTAATGAACTTTTGTAATTAAAAACAAAAATGATAAATAAGAGAATTGATATTGAATTCAGGTAGTCTTAGCTCTAAAGTTTATGTTTTGATTTTAAAAAGACTTAAAAATTTAAAATGTTTTATTTGCATTGAGTATGTATGTATGTTTGTAAGTGCCTTGTGCCCACAGAGATCATAAGAAGGCTTCAGATCCCCTGGAACTGAGCTACAGATGGTTGTGATCCACCATGTGGGTGCAGAGAACCAAACCCAGGCTCTCTGCAAGAGTATGTCCTTAACTGCTGAGCCGTACTCTTTCAATAGCAGAGCCACCCACAAGTGTCTCCATCTTGACTGGCCTACGTGTCACGTTTTTACTATGAATATCCATATTCCCACTTCCAAGATCAGCAGATGCTGAGCTCACCGGCTGCTCTGCATTTGTTAGGTCCTTCAAAATGCTCTTCAGAGCAGAGCAGAGCAGAGAAGCAGCTGGGGCCACCACAAACTCACTTTGAGGAGGAGGAGGAGCTGTATCGAGGTGGTGCTAGTCTGCTCCCTTTCTACTGTTAGTAAACTGTGCCTGACAGCTCTTGAACATCAATTACACCTGTAAGATCATTCGGATCAGATTTTTATCCCCATCGGTCCCTTGTTGCTCTTAAATGATCACCTATATCCTAGAGTTCTAAAAGACCTTTCCCTTTTAGGTGCCTGTTGGGGCCTAGACCTCTGGATATGAACCCTTCTGATGTGAGATACCCCTCTGTATGCTGTGAATATGTTTTATTACCACTGGTTAATAAAGAAGCTGCTTTGGCCTATGGCAGGATAGAATGTAGCTAGGTAGGAAATCCAAGCAGAGATAGAGAAAGAAGGCAGGGTCAAAGGAAACATAAGCAGCCACCAGAGAAGCAAGAGGTGAGGTAACAAGGCATGAGCTCACAGCAAAATATAAAATAACAGAAATTGACTAATTTAAGTTGTAATAACTAGTTAATAATAAGTCTGACCAAATAGGCCAAATAGTTTGTAATTAATATAAGTTTCTGTGTGATTACTTTGGACTGGGTGGCCAGGAAACAAGAGCACAGCCTCTGGTTACACCCTACTAAAAAGCAGGGGACAGATCCTGACTACTCCCTAGAGGTCTTTTCAGAACAAACAACAGTGATGATAATACAGTTAGCGGAGTTCATTAGGTCAAAGGATAGACCTGAGAGCTTGCTAAGAAGCCCAGAGGATGGCTGTGCCTTGAGTCAGAGAGTTAAGTCCTAATCCCTTAAGATTCACAAGACCTCAGAGATCCTGAAAACCAACTGCCACTGCCTTGAGAAATTCTTTGTAAGCCCTATACCAAGAACTGGACCATCATAGACATGAGAGGGACCCATTAAAGATAAGGGCTGGTCTAACAGGCTATTGGAGAAGCAGACTGCCTGCTCCCAAGGTCTCTATAACATGACACTATTGCTTTAAACATCAGACCCGCTGTAAATAAAATTAAGTAGCTATTTCTCAGTAGCCTCCCAAAAGAGAAAATTCTAGTCTCATCAGGTTTTTCTCTCATTGACTTCTGGGCAATTATAAGAGAGATTTATTTATTTATTCACAACCCAATACGTTTAACACTTCCTCTACTAGCAAAATTGGAAGTAAACATGTCTTGGCCTGAGCAGCCAGACTACAGGGTTCTAAGAAATATCTAGTTTGAGTTGAAAGGAAGATTAGCAATTCCTTTAATCAAAAGAGCTTATCATTTAGACATGGTGGTACACTTGGGAGACTGAGGCAGAAAGACAGAATTAAGGACAGTCTGGCTATTAAGTGAACTCTAGACCAGACTGATCTACATAGCAAGATCCTATCTCAAAAAATGTAAAAAAAATCAAACAAAAAACCTCACAAAAATAAAATCAGTATCTCCAACAACATCCGAATGCTGTTATTACACCTTTACTCTTTTCATAACCCCTTTAGCAACAAATGACAAAATAAATGCTCCGATTATCTGAGCCATGCTGTGATTCAGAAACTGTCCCTTTCTGAATTCTGCATTCAACCACACCTTCCTACATTTTTTTGTACTAGTGCTGATACCTAAGAAAAAGAAACCATATTGGTGTCAGTGACCACAACCAACAGGGCCAAGGAGTATATTTTGTATTGAACACCTCTTACCGATTTCATCAAGGAGCTCCTGAGCTGGCGGTGGAAGCTCATCGACATGATGCTGAGAGGTGGTTTCCACTAGAAAAAGATAAGGGGAAATGACTTAACACCCTCCTAGACCGGAACTGTAATTTTCTAGGCTTTCATGGACTTAAGGCTTTCTCAGCGGTGAAATAAACTAATGACATTCTCAGTGGAGGCTTCCTTAATGTATGTGTGGTGTTACTCTCCACTTTCATCCCATCTACCCCACTCTTTGCTTCTCTCTAAGGACACTTGAATCAGATTAAGGTACAAATTCTTACTAAGAGGCTTGGGGATGACCTGAAGCAGGTTGTGGAAGAACACAGAGGTTCTGGATAAGCCAAAATGAACAAAAACACAAAGCAAGAGGCCTTTCTCTGTAGATTATCAAGCCAAGAGATAGGGAAGCAACCGTATCTTGGGTCTTTCCCCAAGTGCTAAATTATACATAGCAAGCCCATCAATATAACATACAAAATTTCTCTTCCCTGGAGAGAAGTTCCAAGGGCTATAGCAAAGGAAGGCCTTAGACATTGCAACAAATTTTTATATATTATTATAATAACAAAATTATTATAACAATATAATTTTATAATTATATTATAACAAATTATTATATTATTATATTATATATTAAAATTATTATAACAAATTATTATAACAAAATTATTGCAACAAATGTAACATGCCCTAGAAGTTTCTAGCATTCTTGTATAACTAAAAACTGTCTTCTAAGTCTATCCTAAGGAACAGTCAGAGGTTCAGATAAGACTTATGTACAAGGGGCAAAACTTGGAAAACAATATAATTTTTCAAAGAAGATAATGATTAAGCAATATTTTCAGAGTCTATTATTATGTAGCTACTATATATTTATGAATAATTCTTAATTATAAGAGAAAATGCTCAAAATACAATTAGTGTTTGTTGTTTATAAGTATTTCCAGAATCACTCAGTCTGGCAATACTAAAATCCATGAGTGCTCAAGTTCCTTATGCAAAGTGGCGTAGTGTTTGATTGCTCATAATACCTAATAGAATGCAAATGCTATGTAAACCACTGATACATTACACTGTTTAGGTAGGGAAGAAAGATGAGAAAAAGCAGTTATACATATTCAATATAGTAATGCAATCTTTTTTTCAAATACTTTTCATCTGACACTAATTGAATCCATGGATAAGGAATGAATGAATGGGTAAGGAAGCTGAGCATATGTCAAGGAGAAACAGTCTAGAACTAATATATGGCATAATTACAAAAGCTAAAGTATTTGTTATATATATTCCCCAAACTATGAAACAAGATAATGTACCCAAACTCTACAGCACAGCAAGCTGTGGTATGATTATTTGATCATTTTGTTTTTTAAACTTTATTCAACAAGTTTTCGTTTTTACCTTTATAATCCAAGAAAAATAACATTTTTGTTTAAACCAAATGTCACATCAAACATTGATGAACATCAACCTAAGCATTCTTAAACTCTCATACTTTTTTGATATTAAATATAGGGTACCTCTGGGTAGGTGCTTCCTCTGGGTAGCATGGGCTGATGTCACAGATGTCACAGAAATGTTAGAAGAACCAACTCCACTAATCGCAGACCATTTTTTCTATAAGAATAGAATTTGAGACATAAAATATGGTAAGCATCATGTGCACTAGGCATATATGTAGCTTAGTAATTTCTACTGACTTTTGAGAGTAAGTCACAAATTCAACAGGTACCTCCCTGGGAAGCTTTCTCTCTGCTTAGCACTTAGTAATCACATTGGGCCTGTCCCCTCACTAAGCCACTGGTAACTTTAGATAGGGCTTATATCTTTCTTATTCAGGTTTGGATATGGTACCTGGAACTTAGAATCTGCCCAATTAACAGTTCATTGAGTGAAAGCATAAAATTCCTTGTTATTTTCTCACTTCTGAGTGGAACTTTGTGAGCCAAATACCAAAACATTTACAATCAGTTTCCCATTGAATGTTAAGGAAAGTAACCAGTCTGCTCCCAAGAAGGCATTGTGGTTTGGCTTTAGTTGTCAGCTTGACATACCTAGTTGTCATTTGAAGAACTGCTGCCATCAGATTTGCCTATAGGAATGTCTGAGGCATTTTCTTAATTGCTAACTGATGTAGGAAGCCTCAGACTACTGTGGACAGTTCCACCTCCTAGGCAGATGGCCTGGACTATATAAGAAAAATAACTGAAAAGCCAGAAGGAGAAAGCCAGTAAACATCTGTGGTGATCTGAATGAGAATGACTCCCACAGGCTTACATAGCTGAATGTCTGCTTTCTATTTGGTGAACTGCTTTGGAAGATTTAGGAGGCATGGTCTTGTTAGAGAATGAGTGTCACTGAGGGTGGGCTCTGAGGTTTCAAAAGCCCATGCTAGGCCCAGTTTGTGCTCTGTGTGTAACCTGTGGATTAGATGTGAGCTTCCAGCTACTGCCTCAACACCATGCCTGCCTGCTATGCTTCTGTGATATTCATGGATTAGCCCTCAAACTGTAAACAAGGCCCCAATCTCCTTGGTCATGGTGTTTGTTACAGCAATAGCAGTAACCAAGACAACAGAGTTCCTGCAGGGTTTCTGCTTCAAATCTTACACCCAGGCTCCTGCCCTGGCTTCCCTAGTTGATGAACTATAACCTATAAGCCAAATTAACCCATTCTTCTCTTGAGTTGATTTTGGCCAGTGTTTTACCTTGGCAACAGAAATCAACTAATACAGAGGGTCAGCCAAAAGGTTTTTAATGAGAAGTATTATGTAGGAATTTGTGGTTTTCTTCAAAAGACTAAATGTGCAATATGAGGGAGAAAGAAAAAAGAACTCATGGGCAAGGAGAAGGTGCTCTAACATGAATTCTCCTGCAAGTTCAGGGAGGCAGCATGTATCAAGAAGCACAAGGTAAACCTCCCAGAACACAGACTCCAGAGAGAAGCCCAGGGATGCCTGGGAGCAATGTAGCATAGTTCTTGCTTCTCAATGAATTTGGAGAATTCTCAGCCCTTTCTATCACTGAGGGCCTTGGACTGACCTCGTGAATGTGAAACGCAAAACTGGACACTCACAGGATCAACCAGTTTTGCAGGTAGAGGCCTAGAAGAAGCCAGGAGAGACTCTAGGCTCTTTGCTTTCTCTCGGACAGTCGTAAATTTGGCAGACAAAATTCTCATAGATTCTTGACCATTCCAACAAAATGCAGATCCTCTTTTAACTTGAAATGTGGTACTGTCAAGGCAGTCTTCATAGTGACTAGCAGGTGAAGAAACTGACTCTAGGAGAAAAGAGGGCAGTAAGTGTCTAAATTCTTTACATTATAAACAATCATAAACTGTAACTATGCTCGGAATTTTCCAGATTGCTAATAACTGAAACAACCATGAATCTGAAACAGTTCCTCAGGTCTAAAGCTCTATATTCTTAGGATCTCAGGATATTAAATATATATATGGTCATCAAAATGAAATAAAAGGAAATTAAGTCACAAATTTACCCAAAAATAAGAACCCTGCAGCAAAACTATTTGATGCTGGTTACATGTGGTAACAGCAGGATTCAAGGGGTGTATGGTTAGTATCCAGCAGTTAAGTTAGGTGTGTGTGGATTCAGAGTAGGCTCCACATCGGAATGTTTCCACCACTGCAATGTAACACTGGCTTCCAATAACAAGTATAGCACCATTACCACTTTCAATGCAAACTCAGGGAGATAACCTTCCGCCTTAGTTTCCCTGCATTCTCAAAGAAAATCAAAAACACAAATTGGTAAAGGAAACTGGGTTTGTTATAGTTTTACTAAATCAGAAAGCAAAGGAAAAATAAAGAATTCCTAATTTTTTTTCTACCATGCCTATGACATTTTTGCAATTTATAAAAAATCAGAGAGGATAGTTCTGGGGATATATTTCAGTGGTAGAGAACTTGCCTGACTTTGCAAAGTCCTATATTTGATCCCCAACATTAAAGTAAACAAATAAAAAGACAATTCAAGAGATACAGCTATTTAGCTAGGAGAAGATCTAATTGTTTCTGAGAAGGCAGCCCAGTGCTAAAACCCAACTTTCCTCCATTTGCAGCAGACTGTCTCCAGCAGGGAGGGTCTGCTACATGGTTACACTATAGCTCTACCTGGAAGCCCATGGAGTTACTGTTTAGTTCTGACTCTTCAAAAAAATACCTATGTAAGGCTAGAGATAGTTCAGCAGTTAAGAATATTTGTCATTCTTCTAGAGGACCCAGATTCTGTTCCCGGGAACCACTTGGTGGCTCACAACCAGCTGTCAATGCCAGACCCAAAGATCAGTTGCCCTCTTCTGGTCTCCGTGGGCACTGCAAGCATGTGGTGTATAAACGTGCAGGCAGAATGGTGTGGGAGCTCCTTCTGTCTCTGTGTTGCTTTTCTTGGTTAATGAATAATGAAACTGCCTTGCCTGTTGATAGGGCAGAACTTAGGTAGGTGGGGAAGACAGAAATGAATGCTGGGAGAGAGAAGGGAAGAGTCAGAGAGATGCTATGGAGCCGCTGCCAGAGTCAGACGTGCTGGAACTTTGCTGATAGGCCACGTCTTCATGGTGATATATAGAATAATAGAAATGGGTTAAATTAAGATGTAAGAGGAGTTAGCCAATAAGAAGCTAGAGCTAATGGGCCAAGCAGTGATTTAAATAA